>BQKN01060070.1:0-64280 GCA_022839385.1 Asparagus kiusianus
GACTTAGCCTCATCATAGGCTTGAAAATTCTAACTACTAGCTTGAGACGACTCGTCTTTGGTTGAGAAGATGTGTGTTAAGAAGACATGTCTCGAAGTTGAGTAGTCACCTCTTGTTTTAGTTTTTGACTATGTGTAGAATCAATTTGGCTATCTACTCTACTAGTCGGTGTCTGAGTTTCTTAGAACGAGTGTCCGAGAACTACTCTTGAAGTCAGTTGTCAGTTGTCAGTTGTCAGTTGTCAAGAGTAGACTAAGGCATGGTCAACTGCTCACCTAATAAATGTTGTTTAGTTAGTTTTTAGAAGCCTTTATTAGGCAGGTGAAATGTTATTGTTTGAAATGACAAAAAAGTATTGTCAGCTATCGGAGAGTTAATGAAGGTGCTTCTATTTCTGAGTGAAGAGACGCAGGTTTAAAGGGGAGTGGCACTTTGAATTTTGAGATAAACGTTTGACATTTTGAGATGAATCCCGCCCGTTCATTTTGAAATGAGGCGACCATCTGATTAACTCCACGTGTGCCTCTTGAATGATATAAATAGCCTAACGGAGGGAGAGAAGAACTCTTTACAGACTTTTGCTCTAAATTTCTAGTGCTCTTCTTCTCTAAACTCTCAAGTTTTTGTGATCAAACTATTTCCATGGCTTCTCAAATCTCCGCTGTTGACCGCAATGACGAGAGGATCGCTCTCCTCAGGCGGATCCATTCCAAGGCCTATAATGGGGAGCTCAAAAAGTACAACGAGCTCTACGACATCCCTAAAGCATTCACATTGGTGCTGCCAGTGAGAAACGAATTAGTGTACCACCATGGCAAGAATAGGTCGCCATTGTACTTAGCCCACTTCAAGTATGGGCTCTGACTACCGCTCAACCCCTTTATAAGGGATGTGTGCATCATTATGGGGGTATCCCCCTCCTAATTCACCCCTAATGCCATCAGTGTATTGGTGGGTTTTGTGGTTATTTGCTACAGAGTCGGTATCGTGCCTAGTCTGTGCTTGTTCGCGCATCTAGTCGGCATCAAGTCAACAAAGAGGGACCCTCATTATTTCTTCCATTATAATGGAGACTTCAAGTTTATGACGGATGCTCTTGAGTCCAACAGGGACTGAGGAGCACTTCCTATGGGTGTTTGGCATTGACGGCGTGCTCGCCTGCTCCCAACTGGCTAGAAATAAACAAGGATGCCTTGACGCCATGCATCCTCAGACCCGACGAGAGGTGATAGCTGGAGAAGATTCGCTCCTACACCGAGTCTCAGGAGAGGATCAACCTTTTCGACATAGCGTCACCCCGGCTGGCGTTTATCTCTACAACCCTACCTACTAAAGCTGACAAATTTAGGATAGAGATGATGGCCTTCCCCCTCAAAGAAAGCTAAAATAGGGAGGCAAGGGGCGAGGAGTTAGGATCTACCTCCAGGCCCTAAAAAGGTTAAGGGGAACCTTGCCCCTAAGGAGATGGCTGGCCTAAAGTCACAGCTAGCCAAAAATGCCATTCAACTATCAGGCAGCGAGTGAGGATCAAGAAGTTGGCCAAGAAAGGTCAGCCCCTAGCAGGCCATGAGGGCAGGCTAAGGTTGCTCAGCTGAGGAGCCATAGCAATAGTAGCAACCGATCGAGGAGCAGCCATGACTTGAAGTTGTCATCATCGATGACCCCTCCTATTCTGAACCAGAGGAGGCAGCCCCAATGGTTGAAGTTTCCGATGCTAGGGCCTCTATTGAATAGACCATCGAGCTAGCCCTTAGGCTCGAGTCGTCCCATAGGTCAGGTAAGGAGCTGGTTGTGGGTGTTGAGGAGCAAGCACCCCCCCTAGAGTCTAAGACGGGTGAGGCTGCCGTGGATCAGGAAGGCTTCTGGCCTTTCCCTCACTGGATCTTCAATGTCAACCCCCAATCTTAGGAGAAGGTGCAAGCGATGTTGGCTGGAGTACCGCTGGGCCCCTATTCTCCTAGGAGGGAACTTTTTGAAAGTGACAAGTTCATCCTGCCGATGTTTCTCGATAGGGAGACTTAAATTTTTAGGGTCTCTGATGGGCCTCACAGTAGTACGGTAGTTCATCCTTTCGAAGGATGAAGGTTTCTTGAAGAGGATGCCAAGCTTTGACTTGCATCTGGCTCTCAAGCCACATTTGGTTCGGGAGGCTCTGTTAGAGCAGGAGCTGTACAAATGGCTCCGGCATATGCATGATGCTCCGAAGAGGTAGCAGGTAGAATTGGCGAAAGAGAAGTCGGCCAAGGAAGAGGAGGAAACAAAGATTGATGCCTTAGAAGCCGAAATAAATAGCATCGAGGCTCGCTAGCATCGAGAGGTAGATGCTAGGGAGAAGGTCCTAAAAGGGGTCCAATCCCATAGCGCCAAACAAGCGGCTTCGATTGCTAAGCTTCAGGGTGAGGTAGCCCAACTAAAGGAGGAGGCTAGCCATCTTCACCAAGGAATTTCTGTGCAAGACAGTCGACTAATGACTTTAGGTAGGGAGGTTAAATCTGAGAGGCGCATTAAAGTGGCGGCCGAGGAGGATGCTCGTTCGAGTCATCTCTCGGTTGAGCAGCTGAGGTGAGACCTCGAGGGAGAGCGGTTAGCTTACTAGGCATCTGTGATAATCGTCAAGGACCTAGAGGGTCAGCTTGCTCATTTTGACTCGGAGCAGTATACAATGAAAGTAGCCGAGGACTGGTGTCATGGCCCCTTAGGTAAAACTGAGGTAGCCTTGGCTTGTAAGGCCGGTGTCAACCATGTAGTCTTACTTATGCCCTGGCTCTCTCCCCTCACCTGACCACATTTATCCTTCTCGGGTCTCTTGCTGCCTTGATCTCTTAAAGGTGATCGAGGTAAGTGGAGGGGGATTTGATTTGGCGATGAGTGACGGGAGCGATGATGAGTTAGGAGATGAGCTCGATAAGGACCCTCCTACTTCTTCTTTGGTTGTTGTTGCCGAGACCCCTACCGAGACCATCGTCGTTGGGGAGACTATCGTCCCGGGGGAGATTGCCACCGCTGCCGAGACTGTCGTCCGGGGGGAGATTGCCGCCTCTAGCAAAGAGAGTTGAGGGCTTGTATCGTTTTCTTTTTCTTTTTAAATATCAACATGTTTTGTAAATATTTGACATGGATATTGTGAAGAACTTGTAATGAAGTTTGCACTTTGGAATAAAAATTAACTTTGTTCTCATTCTTGAGTCTGTCTTTATTTACTCCTTATCTTTGCTTCGCCTTGTTAACTTGTACCTTTATTCTAATTGAGAGAGTAGAGTGTTGGTGCTACATGTTAGACCCTAGAGGGGGGGGGTGATTAGGGTCTTATGCTAATCTAATATGATTTTATGCCAATTAAAACTAATTAACAAGTTATCCTAGCAAGTATAAAATACAACAAGATATGTGAGCTAGGATAAGTGATATACACAAGGGTAAACAAAATAAACAAGATAGTGGATGATATAAATAATAAGCAATGGACAACGGCGACAATAAACATAAACATAAGAGTAAGTGCACCAAAGCAAACTCAAACACACGATATGATCACGGAGTTCGGACCTTCCGTCCTACGTCTCGGCTCCCCACTCCTGGTGAGAAATCCACTAACACAACCGGGTTTTCTACGATCACCTGAATAACGTTTACACCTCATAATTTTATTCACGGAGTTTGGTCCCCACGACCTACGTCTCAGCTCCTCACCTCGAGGAGATCTCCACTACACACTCAGTTTTCTAGCTAACTAAAAACTTTACAATCTCACAATAAGCACAATACAACAATAGTTGTTCTCTACAATAGATAAGAACACAATTAAGCTCACTCTCAATGTCACAAACCCACAATCCAAATTATACTATGAATGTAAATACAATAAGCTCAATGGTTGTGTGTGTAAGAATGAGAAAAACAATCAACTAGACTCAATTAAATTCAAGCATATAGAAATTATGAACAAAACAATAAATAGCTAGAAATAGAGAAAACAAGATGGAGAGGTAGATTAAAATGTGGCTCAATCAATGTAGGTGATTTTCTCCACTTGTAAAACAATCTTCACAAACCAAACAAACTTTAAACCAAACTAAAACCCTTGTTAAAACTCTTTTAAACTTCTTTAAAACTTTCTATTAGGTTACCTCTGGTAGAAGGGGTTTAAGGGGTTTATATAGGAAGAGAAACCAACAGCAAAAACCCCAAACAAAAGACCAAAAACCCAAAGAATCAGAAATCTGATTCTGTACCAAAAATAGCCATTGGGTAATCGGCGGTCGACCGTAGAAAACTCGCGGCCGACCGCGAGCAGCAAAAAGGCTAGGGTTTGGCTACATAAAAACATACGGTCGACTGTGGCGGTCGACTGATAGAATATTCGGTCAACCATCACGACGACCACAAGCCTCTGAAAAACTTCCTGAGTCTTTGGACTCAGGTACGGTCGACCGTGGCGGTCGACCGCAAACTGACATATGAAATTCCAGGTTTATAAATAGTTTTCTAATTTTAAAACCCTATTTAAAAATATCAAATAAGTTCTAAAAAATATAAAACTTTGGTAAATGATTGTAGACATGATAATACACATGCTACAAAAACTAGTTTTTAGAAAGGACCTCCCAAGTGAAAAATATCATCATTTTGCGAAATAGTCCAAAACATGAAAATATAAACACATGAGTTTTGACACTTTAGCTTAACTATGTTTTGAAATATTACAAAATGATTTTATAGACTTAATAAAAGATGTATATAATTATTGTTAAGTCCAAAACTTGAGAATACAATATTTTCACAAAATTGCATATTTTTGACAACTTTTCAAAAGCAATAAATATGATTTCGATAAATATAAACTTGATATTGATAAAATCATATATAAGCATGTAAGTATGAAACAAGAAATATATTTTTAATTGTATTCAATTATTTCATAGTAAAACTTGAAAACTATTAAATCAAAACATATATGTATATATATAACTATATATATACATGGAAACCAATAAATGTGTGTGTGTGTGTGTATTATATTGAGCTTAAGGTAATAACACACATAATATAAACTCCTAAACTAAATTACCCAAGCTTGATCTTGATCTTCAATAGCTTAACTTGGTAATCTTGCGGATGAAGCTTGAACTTGGATCTTCAACTTAAATTGCAAGGCTTCACTCCATAATTCTGCCAACCACCATTGGATATGATCGTGAATGTGCAATGCCATCCATCCTCCAACTTGTTGTTTATCTATAATAAATAGAAATACACAAACACTAGACAAATAATATTAGTAGTAAATTGTTTGTTAAACATCATCAAAATAATAAGACCAACACTATGGTGAGTCAATCGTGTTGTGTCGACCCAAGGGTTGAGGGTTCGAGACGATTGTCTCTCATTGCACCTCGCACTAGCTAAGTGTTCGGGTCTTTTGACCGACAAGGATCTGCCAAGTTGTAGTACTTAAGTATTTTTGTCAAAGATGAACAAACAGTTAAATTTCATGCCTTGGATTTATTTAGGATGTCACCAAGGGCTTTTTGATAGAACGACAACCCTGTGATTAGGAGCCCAGGACTTACGAAGATGCCTGAGGCTTCAAATTAACCATAATGGTCTAAAGATGACTGTGGAAGTTGACCATATAGTGAGTACCTTGGGTTTATTCCTGAAAAGGAACCAAAGGCTTACAAAGATGCCTGGGGCTTCAAATTAACCATAATGGTCTAAAGATGACTGTGGGAGTTGACCATATAGTGAGTACCTTGGGTTTATTCCTGAAAAGGAACCAAAGGCTTGAAATTCAACCTAGAGGTCGAATGCCTAGGACTTACTGAAGTTGACTAGGTCTTTTGCCCTATGGAGGGCCACCCTGATGGCAATATGGCAAAGGGACAACCCAGAGGTTAGGTGCCCAGGTCTTACATAGACGCCTGCATCTTTAACAAGAGGACAACATGGAGGTCGGGTGCCCAGGACTTACATAGACGCCTGGGTCTTTGGCAAGAGGACAACCCAGAGATTAGGTGCCCAAGACTATGTAGATGCCTGGGTCTTTGGTAAGAGGACAACCCAGAGGTTGGGTACCCAAGTCCTATGTAGACGCATGGGTCTTTGATATCCCCATGATGGTCGAGAGGTGATGGTGGGAGTCGACCATATGGTTAGTGCCTTGGGTTTATTCCTAAAAAGGCACCAATGGCTTAGAATTTAACCGAAGTCAAATGCCTAGAACTTACTGAAGTTGACTAGGTCTTTCACTCCACTAAGGGCCTCCTTGATGATAATTAGGTAATATGACTACCCTGAGGTTGGGTTCCTAGGTCTTACGTAGACGCTTGGGTCTTTGATATCCCTATGATGGTCAAGAGGTGACTGTGAGAGTCGACCATATGGTTAGTACCTTGGGTTTATTCCTAAAAAAGCACCAAGGGCTTAGTGTTCATGTATAGATTAGGCACTATGGAAGTGCAAGATAGCAATCGAGTCGGTTTCAATAAGAATTTCATTGATACAAATTGAAATTTATAGAATAACTAAAAATAACACTGTTGGTGCTCGATATTCTAGGGATGCTAGAGGACTCTTCCGTCTGGGGCCCTTAGTCGGTAGGTGTTAGCTCGCAGCTCCTATAGGGCTGCGTAGGGGCCTTCCCAGTTGGGTGCTAGCTTACCTCTCTGAGTATCTTTATCGAAAGTAGCCTTGTGGAGGACTAGGTTGCCGGCATTGAATCTCCTTGGTCGGATTTTGCTGTTGTAGTAGTGGGCAATTCGTTGTTGATTGGTGATCTGGGTGCGGAGCGCTTTCTCTTGGGTTTCTTCTAGGAGGTCAATGCCAACTCAGAGTCCTGTTGAGTTCATGTCTTCATCGAAGTGCTGCAACTGAATTGTCGGCATGCCTACTTCGACGGGCATGACTACTTCAGCGACATAAGCTAGTTTGAATGGCGTCTTCCCGGTTAAGTTTATGTGGGTCGTGCGGTACAACTAGAGGATACTAGGTGACTCTTCAACCCAGTTTCCTATTGCGGCGTCCACTTTATTCTTTAATGCTTACAGGATGCATTTGTTAGCAGCCTCTACAAGTCTATTGGATTTGGGATGAGCAACAGAGGAGAACTTAAGGTGAATGTTGTATTCCTCGTGAAAGCAGCGGAAGCCCCCGCTGTCAAATTAGGTACTGTTGTTAGTCACAAAGGATCGGGGCATGCCAAAATGGTAGACAATGGATTTCTACACAAAATTCGTGACGTTTCTCTCACCAATCCTGGTTAGTGGTTTGGCTTCGATCCATTTTGTGAAGTAGTCAATTGCCATAATAAGAAACTTGCTTTATCCTGAAGCTTTGGGGAGAGGTCCCAATAAATCCAACCCCCATTCTGTGAAAGGTATCGGGCTAAGAATTAAAGTCAGCTCGGTCGTCGTTGCTCAAGGGATGGACGTAAAGAGTTGGCACTTTTGGCAATGAGAAATGAGTCGCCTTAACTCGGCTAAGATAGTCGGCCAATAGTACTCCTGACAGATGACTTTCTGCACGAGGGTTTGGGCCCCAGGATGGTTTCCACAGGTGCCCTCATGCATGTCCTGGAGTACATAGTTGGCCTCAGGTGGCCAAAGGTACCGTAGATAGGGTCATATACCGTTGCTGGAGTTTGACATCCGGTAGAGCTATCCGTTGATCATAAGATAATGACGAGAGTTCCTTTAATGACGCTTGGCTTCGATAGGATCTTTAGGTATAATGCCTTGCTTTAGGTAAAGGATGATAAGATCCAACCAACAAGGCATCACAGGCGCCTCTGTCTCCATGACAGTCTCTGGCGACTTGGAGATGTTTGGTCGTTCGAGGGTGTCGGTATAGACAGGCCCCGAGCTGATTCTTGAGCTTGTCGACCTGAGCTTCGAGAGGGCATCCGCTTGAACATTGAGAGTGTGGGGGATTTAGGCTATTCTGAACTCCAGGAATTTGGCCTAAAGCTCTTTAGAAGCTTTAAGATATAAAGTCATCCTTGCATCTTTGGCTGCATATCGTCTATTGACTTGATGGACGACCAATTGTGAGTCGGCTAGAATGTAGAGGTGTTTTGCCTTTAATGCTTGCGCTGCTTGAAGGTCAGCAAGAAGAGCTTCATACTCGGCTTTATTGTTTGAGGCTGAGAAGTCAAAAGAGATTGAGTGCTCGTGCATTGACTCGTCAGGGCTTCGCAAGACAACTTCCGCTCTGTGCCGGCTTCTCCGAAGGATATGTCTAATTTTAGCAACCACCATAAAGCGAACTCAGGTGAATCATGTTCCAAAGTGTGTAGGATTAGTGGAGAAGATGTATGAACCACTGTAGGTGCCAAAGGCACTGATTGAACAGGTAGCAAGGGCTTACTTGGCTCGTCGCTTGGCATGGTTGATTTGATCAAGAAATCGGCCAAGGCCTGAGCTTTGATTGTCGTTCTGGGTTCGAATTGCACATCATGTTCACTAAGTCTGACTGCCTAGGCGACCATCCTTCTATATGTTGTAGGGTTGCCCAGTACTTTATTCAGAGGAAGACTTGTCCGTACAATGATGGCATGAGCCTAAAAGTATGGATGAAGTCTCCTCGCAGCAATGATGAGGGCAAATACGGCATTCTCTATAAGGGGTAGTTGAGTTCGTCTACTTTGAGGATCCGACTCACATAGTAGACAGTTTTTTGAATATTCTCCTCTTCACGAACAAAGACAGAGCCAATTGCTTTGGAGGAGATGGCTATGTATAAATACAATGTCTCTCCCCTATAGGTTGGCTTAGCAATGACTTAGTACTCAAGTAAACCTTAAGATCCTGGAATGTTGCACTACATTCAGCCGTCCATGTCATGCTTTTCTTTAAGTTCTTACTTCCCATTAGCGTCTTAAAGAATGAGAGACTTCTCTCAACAGATTTGGAGAGGAATCGAGCCAGAGCTGCTATCTTTTTAGTTATTTTTTGGATATTCTTCAAGGTACACGGTTCAGGTAGTCGTTCTATGGCGGCAATCTTCTCAGGATTATCTCTATGCCTCTCTGGGTGATCATGAACCCCAAGAACTTCCCTAATTGCACCTCAAAGGCACACTTAGCAGATTGAGCTTCATTTGATAACACCAGAGTGTGGAGAAGGTCTCGTCCAAGTTTGGTATATGGGCCAACGCTTGCTTCGACTTCACCAGCAAGTCGTATACATAGGCTTCAAGATTTTACTGTGCATCAATAAAAAAATGTTCAAATATGACAATGTGTAATTAGCAAGTAGCTAAAAGAAGAACTTAAAATAAAGTGTTTAAAAAAAAGGAAATATTTGCAAGAATACTTAAAAATCATTTCAACTCATCGTTGATCAACATACTTCAACTTTCTAAAATGTCTTTGTTTTTAAATACATCAGTTGTAGTTGATTTTTCTATAAATTATAAATTGTAATCTTTTTTAAGGCTTCACAAATTGACAACACATTGTATATGATACCATTATACACTTATTTCAAACAATAATAAGAAGAAATAAAACAATGTTAGCTATCACATTTATAAAATAATTGTAGAAATACATGAAAATATAAAATACATTTCACACATCTATTTTTTTAATGTAAAAAACTTTGTGAAACTAGGAGAGCCTCATTTCACAATTTCATCACAATACTATAAAACCATATTATGTTGATTTTGATGTTGATTTGGCAACTATCTGTGATCAACCACTACCAGGATGATGAACATAACAAAGACTAATTTCAAATACTTTAAAGATTTGAGGGACCAATTGAAAAATATGAAGATTGGGTGCCTAATTTCAAATTTGTAAGATTTGGAGGATTAATTTTAAATATGAAATTGGGGACTAATTTTAAATACTAGATATTTAAGAGACTAATATAGAATTTAAAAACTTATATATCTAATTTGTTTTTAAGAAGTCAGGGGATCATGGCCACCCTCGGCCCTTGACTCCGCAATTGTATGGCATAATAGTGTTGAAAACTACTGCATATTTGAAAAATTAAGCAATTTTTACTCAAAACCTCTGACCGTCATAGTCTGCGTGCCTTAAGCCACATATATATTTATTTTATTTTATTTTTGAAAGGAAGAAGCATGGTGAGAACCTGCTCATATATTTATATAATTGTAAATCCAAAACTGAGGTAAATATATACAATAAAAACATAAAGAGGAAGAAAAGGTGCTAGGAGAATAAATTATCGGTTGGGAGCGGACATTGTCGTCACCAACCAGATAATTTTTACACTGACTCCTAACTTCCCAGGGAGAAAGCGTAACAAACTGAAAACAGCAACAGGGGGAAAGATGTGGGTATAGTTAAGTTATTATAAAAGATCGAACCAAAAAAACTAAAAGCTAAAGTTCTGGAGGAGCCACCACTTTGAAGCATCAAGATTAGCTAGGAAAATTATTTCCAACATCATCCTCAAGACCAGGTTTAGCCCACTGTTTGAGTCCATGCTCAACCGTAGCATTGTGCATGAGGGAAGCTCTTTTTCTACTGGAGGCACCTGTCCACAAAAGAGTGAATTGAGCTATATTAGCAGCTATGATGTGCATAGGTGTATGAAGCTTGTTGAATATGACCTTATTCTTGCAATACCATAACCACCAACAACAGCAGGGAATGATGACTTTCCATAGAGATTTGATGTTCTTATTGAGGAAGAAGTCACCTTGAGCAGTGATAAGGGAGTTAATCCCCTGTTGCTAGTAACCAAACTGGCCATTAGGGAAGAGAAGAGACTAGACCGATCTAGTGGAGGAACAATCATTGAATAAGTGATCATGGGTTTCCGTATCTGAACTGCACATGGGGCAAACTGTATCCCCTATCCAACCCTTTTTGACTAGAACATCTATTGTGTTTAATCTGTGCAAACTCAAGGACTAAAAGAAAATTTTCACCTTAAGCGAAGTGGACGACTTCCAGATAAATTTATGTAAATGAGAGAGAGTGCCTCCTGAGTTAAGAATAGAATAGAGAAATTTGACAGTATATTCGCCTGAATGGTGATGGTGCTAGGAAATCTCATCTCTGATGGCAACTATAGGAGAATTAACAGACTCAAGCTTAAGATATAACTTTTCAATCTAATTTCCGTCTTCATCAAAGTTGCCTCTTCTGATAATGGAGTGCCACTTCTAGGAATTATTGATGAGAAGGCAATGACAACTGGTGGCAGTGGAATTGGCAAAAGCAAGCTGATGCACTCTGGGGAATAAACTACTGAGGGTGTTGTCTCCCGACCATTTATCTTACCAAAATCTACAAAGTTTATCATCTCCCAATTTTCATCATACCAAATGAAAGAAAGGGTCATGAATAGAGAATAAGTCCTTAATCAGTTTAGAAGCTAAGGATATAGGGGGTGAGTCATAGGGTTAGAGCCATTAACAGAGTAAATAGACATGATCACTTTACCAATATAGGAATTTCTGTCAAGGATCGTCCAAATCCATTTAGATAGCAAAACTAAGTTGAAAGGTTGCAGATTAATGACACCTAGTCCCCCTTAAACCTAAGTTTTGCACACAGTACCTTATTTAACCAAGCTTTTAGATTTAAAAGAATGTTGGTAGGTGCCCCAAAGAAAGTTACGTCTAATTTTGTCCACAGCCTTGAGGAGCCAACTGGGGAGTTTAAAAAATGACATATAATATAAAGGGAGAAAGGATAGAATAGAATTCACCAGGATGAGTCTATCCCCAATGGAGGGACTTGTTTTTCCATAAAGCCAACTTTCTAGAGAAAGAATCTAGAAGAGGTTGACATTCCCTTCTAGACAAAGAGTCTTTTTGAGAGGGAAACCAAGATAAAAGAAAGGAAGAGAGCCGTTAGAGCAGTTGAGTTTGTTAGCCAAATAAACGCCTCTGCTAGGAACTTTTCCAAGGTAGAAGAGGGTGGATTTAGATGGGTTAATATGGAGACCAGAGATGCTACCAAACATAAACAAGATAGATTTAAGGGTAAAAATATCTCTGTTGTCAGCTTTACAGAAAATGAGGGTGTCATCAGCAAATTGGAGAGACCTAATAGAGTTAAGCTCTCCTTTGAGATTAAGATCAGAAAGATCACTAGTAGAGAAGCTGGCAGAGATCATCTTATTGAGCACATCCACCACCAACAGAAAGAGCATAGGCTAGAGGAGATCTCCCTGTTTGAGACCACGGTGACATTAAAAAAAGGAAGATGGAGAACCATTGACAAGAACTGCAGATTTAGAGGAGGAAAGGATGTGGGAGATCCAGTGGTACCATCTGGGGCTGAATCCTCTGGCTTTGAGGAGAGATAAGAGAAAACTCCAATTAACACAATCAAAGGCTTTGAAGAAGTCTACTTTAATTGTGCAAAGTTCCTTTTCCCCTGAAGAGCAACTGTTGATCATTTCATGAGCTAGAAGAATAGAGTCAAGAGAAGATTTTCTGTTTTGATATGCTGATTGAGACTGATCAACCAGAGAGGGAATAAGGGGCTTGAGATGGTTGGCTATGATTTTGGTGAAAATCTTAACAGAACTATTAAGAAGGCTAATGGGTCTGAAATCAGATGGAGAGCTTGCCCCTTCCTTCTTAGGTATGAGGCAAATAAAAGAAAAGTTTATGTATGACATTAATTTGGATAACAGGCCAAAATTTCTGAAAGAACCGCATAGGGAGGTCATCCGGTCCTGGAGATTTATCTGGGTGAAGGTCAAAAACAACCTTGTGGATTTCTTCTGAGGAGAAAGGATCATCCAGGGAAGACAGACATAGAGGATTGGAGGAATAAAGATAACTCCAGTTTACACTGAGTTTTGAGGTTGGTTGCTCACTGAAGAGATTAGAGAAGAAATCCCGAAAAGCATGTTTGATATCCAGAGCTGATGTCAGGGTTAAATTATTATGAATAAGGTATGGAATGAAATTGATTCTTCTACGATGGGAAGCTACTTCGTGGAAGAAGGCAGAATTATTATCCCCCTCTTTAAGCCATTGGATCCTGGATCTTTGCTTCCATTTAACCTCTTCCTCTTTGGCTAAGGAGAACAAGAGATCTCTGTTAGACCCGAGAGGGGGGGGATGATTAGGATCTTATGCTAATCTAATCCGATTTTATGCTAATTAAAACTAATTAACAAGTTATCCTAGTAAGTATGAAATACAACAAGATATGTGAGCTAGGATAAGCAATATGAACAAAGAGATATATCCTAACAAAGAGGTATATGATGAAATATATGCAAGTATATTTAAACTAACACAAGGGTGACATAATCAAACTACAAATATGATTGGGAAAAATACACAAGAGTAAAGGCAATTGGCGATATAAGATATAATGCATAAGCAAATACGCCAAAGACAAACTCAAACACACTCAAATGATCATGGAGTTCGGACCTTCCGTCCTACGTCTCCGCTCCCCACTCCCAGGGATAAATCCACTATCACAACCGGGTTTTCTACGCTCACCCGAATAACGTTTACACCTCACAATGTCGGTTTTCAACACTCACCGATCAACGTTCACAAACACTCATAATGTTAGTTTTCAACGTTCACCGTTCAACGTCTACACTCCTCACACTCGGTTTTCTAGCTCACCGAAAACTTTACAATCTCATAATATAACAAATGATTTGTTCTCTATAATAGATGAGAACTCAATGTAAGCTTACTCTCAATTGTTATAACTCTCACCAACCCAATTATACTATGTATGAAAATACAATAAGCTCAATGTGGGTGTGCGTAAAAAAGAGGTAAATCAAATCTAAACTCAATACAAAATTAGCTTTAATAAAATGATAAACAAACAAATAGATATAAAGCTAGAAAATAGAGTTTAGAAAACTTCTCAATAGATCAAGAGATTGAAGGAGGATGGTTTGATGCTCAAGCACCAATAGGATCTCCTCAAGCTCTTGTGAAAGTTATCTTCACAAAACCAAACTTCCAAATTGCTTAAAAGCTTCTTAAACACTCTTTTAAACAAACACTAAACAAGTTTAAACCCTTGTTAAACTCTTTTAAAACATTATCTTGGGTTGTTGAAGAACTGAGATCAAAGGGGTATATATAGCCTCCTAAAATCTCAGCCAAAAATCCCAAACAAAAGACCAAAAAGCCCCAAACAACGGCTGCAGAAAATAGCCGTTCGAAATAAAAAGACAGAGCGGCGGTCGACCACGAAGATCATCAAAGCAGAGAAAACTTCCAGAGAGTTCGACGGTCGACCGTGGCAGTCGACCGCGAAAGTTTGTGCTGCCTCCTGAGGGAAAAACAAAGGCGCGGTCGACCGTGACGATTGACCGTGAACTGATACATGAACAGAACAGTTTGAAAGTTAATTTTTTGATTTTAAAACCATGTTTAAAAATATCAAATAAATTCCAAAAAATGTAAAACTTTAGGGAATGGTTGTAGACATGATAATATACATGCTGCAAAAACGGGTTTTTAAAAGGGACATCCCAAATGTAAAATATCATTATTTTGTAAGGAGGTCCAAAACTTAGAAATGTAAACATATGAATTTTAACATTTTGGCTAAACCATGTTTTGAAACAATACAAAATGATTTTACAGACTTAATAGAAGATGTAAACTATTGTTATGAAGTCTATAAACAATGAATATAGTATTTTATTAAAATACACATATAATACATTAAAACATGATTTTATGGAACTAAATAAAATTGATATTGATGAAATCATATAAATGCATATAAGTATGAAACAAAAATATGTTTTGCAATTGTATTCAATTGTTTTATAGTAAAACTTGAAAACTATCAAACCAAAACATATGTATATATAACTATATATATACATGGAAACCAATAAATGTGTGTGTGTATATTATATTGAGCTTAAGGTACTAACACACATAATATAAACTCCTAAACTAAATTACCCAAGGTTGATTGATCTTCGATGTAGCTCAACTTGGTACACTTACGGATGAAGCTTGAGCTTGAATCTTTAACTTTGAATTGCGTAGGCTTCACTCCATAATTCCGTCAACCTCCATTGGATATGATCGTTGAAGTGCAATTCCATCCAACCTCCAACTTATTATTTATCTATAATAAATAACAAAATACAAACACTAGACAAACAATGTTAGATTTAAATTGTTTGTTAAATCATCATCAAAATAAGAAGGCTAACAATCTCCCCCTTTTTGATGATGACAAATAATTTACAAAAATGATATATGCTTGAAAAGAAATGAATATACAATATTATAATTATCATGCATATAAACAAAAAAAGAATATACTCACAATATTTCTCCCCCTTTGACAACATCAAAAAGGGGAAAACAAAAGAGTGAGGAGAGCGAAAGCTCTCCCTATCAATATGCATGAGTGAGTATAAAAACAATAATAGAAGAATATAGGGATTGCTCCCCTATCAAAATGCCTTATGGTATATATGCAATAATGATCAAGGCACACATATGTGAGCAAGCATACATGAATATACCAAATATCACTCACATACAAAAAGACAATGAGAATACATATAAATATGTCAATATGAAAATAGTGTCTCATTAACAATTATAAAAACATAGTGTATAAAAATAGATTTATGAAAGCAAAGGAATGAGGAAAATATGAGAACCATGAAAAAAGTTTTCAAGTGAAAACAAATCACTCAAATGAATAATAAATCAAGATTTGAGTCCAAAAACAATGTTTGATCAAAGAAGAAATTTTTTTTTTGTATAACTTGATCAAACCACTCATAGAATACATTATAAGACACGAATAGATGATCCATAAGCACAAACACATAAATATCATCATATAAGTAAAATATAATGACTTCAAATCAACAATTCAAAACAAAATATTTGACAAAAGAATTTCAAGAGAGGTAACAATATATCAAGCTCTTAAGCTTGTTCCAACCCATATAATCATTCTAGCATCCAGTGAACATGATTTGGGAATAAACATCCAATAAACCCGGAGGGGTATATAAACACAAACCTCCCATCAAAATCAAAACTAATAATCATGAAAATAAAAAAATTGATAAAAGAAAAATTGTTTTCATAACCAAAAGATTTTAAAACATAATTTTCAAAACCAAGAAAGGAAAAAGAAAAACACCAAAATACTTGGTTTAAAATTAAATTTGTTTTGGTACCCAAGTATTCTTGGTACCAAAAGGTTTAGGGATATGACCCCTATCATTAAAGCTCAAAGCCCTAGGGTTATGAACTCATTTAGACACATGTGGTGCACTAACACGGTCAAAATAAAAATTACTCAAATAACCCTTCCGATTACAATAAGTACAATGGAAATGAAACATTTGCTTATGTTGACCAAACGGTTGTGCACGGAACTCATTTGCAAAAATAGATTGTTCTTTAAAATTATTTTACAAATGGAAAACTCTCTTCAAATCAAAATAAAACTTGGTCAAATGACCAAATCTACCACAACGATCACACTTAAACTTTTGTGGTCTTTTAAAATTATTTGGCAAAAGTGAAGTATTTTTCAAATCTTCATGCTTGCTTTGTAAATCAATAAAATCTTTATGCAATTTGTTATAGGTATGTAATAATTTTTTACTAGCACAAGCAAGTTCATCACTAGATAAATCATTAGTGGTTTCGAACTCGCAAACCTCACTAGGGCTATCGCCTAGTGGTCGTGTGCATGATGCTCCATATGAGCTTGAAACCGGATCCTCCAAAGCTTGTCGGATCGCCTCCAAGTCCCCTTGATGTGCTTCAATAAATTTCCATAAGGTGTAAGTACTATCAAAATGAACAAACTTGTTAGACAAAGATGAATCAAATGCATTATGTAAGAATTCTAACAAGAGCTTGTTCTTAATAAATAATCTTTTATGATTTTTATTCCACTTGGATTTCTCCAATGTGGGCACAATATAAGCACAATCAATGTCTTCTCATAAATTGATATCTTTAGATTGAACAAATATTTTGAATCTAAAACACCATTGAGCATAAGGAAAAACATTGAATTTAGGAGCAATACTAGAATCATAGCCTAAACAAGATGAACCATTCATATCCATAATTTGTAAAAATATGCAAGCAATATATAAATGTAATCAAAACAAGATTAGCACAAAAAGATAACTTGGATTTTTAACTCAAGACGATTAGACCTTAAATCAAAGAGCACCAAGCTCTGATACCAATTGTTAGACCCTAGAGAGGGGATGATTAGGATCTTATGCTAATCTAATCTGATTTTATGCTAATTAAAACTAATTAACAAGTTATCCTAGCAAGTATGAAATACAACAAGATATGTGAGCTAGGATAAGCAATATGAACAAAGAGAGATATCCTAGAAAAGAGGTATATGATGAAATATATGCAAGGATATATAAACTAACACAAGGGTGATATAATCAAACTACAAATGTGATAGGGAAAAATATACAAGAGTAAAGGAAATTAGCAATATAAGATAAATGCATAGGCAAATGCGCCAAAGACAAACTCAAACACACTCAAATGATCATAGAGTTCGGACCTTCCGTCCTACGTCTCCGCTCCCAACTCCCGGGGAGAAATCCACTATCACAATCGGGTTTTCTACGCTCACCCGAATAACGTTTACACCTCACAATGTCGGTTTTTAACGCTCACCGATCAACGTTCGCAAATACTCACAATATCGGTTTTCAACGTTCACCGATCAACGTCTACACTCCCCACACTCGGTTTTCTAGCTCATCGAAAATTTTATAATCTCACAATATAACAAATGATTTGTTCTCTACAATAGATGAGAACTCAATGTAAGCTCACTCTTAATTGTTACAACTCTCACCAACCTAATTATACTGTGTATGAAAAATACAATAAGCTCAATATGGGTGTGTGTAACAAAGAGGTAAATCAAATCTAAACTCAATACAAAACTAGCTTTAATAAAATGATAAACAAGCAAATAGATATAAAGCTAAAAAATAGAGTTTAGAAAACTTCTCAATAGATCAAGAGATTGAAGGAGGATGGTTGGATGCTCAAGCACCAATAGGATCTCCTCAAGCTCTTGTGAAAGTTATCTTCACAAAACCAAACTTCCAAATTGCTTAAAAGCTTCTTAAAAACTCTTTTAAACAAACACTAAACAAGTTTAAATCCTTGTTAAACTCTTTTAAAACATTCTCTTGGGTTGTTGAAGAACTGAGATCAAAGGGGTATGTATAGCCTCCCAAAATCTCAGCCAAAAACACTAAACAAAAGACCAAAAAGCCCCAAACAACGGCTGCAAAAAATAGCCGTTGGGAATGACAAGACAGAGCGGCAGTCGACCGCGGCGGTCGACCGCGAAGTTCATCAAAGCAGAGAAAACTTCCAGAGAGTTCGACGGTGGACCGTGGTGGTCGACCGTGGGAATTTTCTGCTTAACGGTCGATCGTGATGGTCGACCGTGAAAGTTTCTGCTGCCTCCTGAGACAAAAACAAAGGCGCGGTCGACCGTGGCGGTCGACCGTGAACTGATACATGAACAGAACAGTTTGAAAAATAATTTTTTGATTTTAAAATCCTGTTTAAAAATATCAAATAAATTCCAAAAAATGTAAAGCTTTGGAGAATGATTGTAGACATGATAATACACATGCTAAAAAAACCGGTTTTCAAAAAGTACTTCCCAAATATAAAATATCATTATTTTGTAAGGAGGTCCAAAACATAGAAACATAAACATATGAATTTTGATATTTTGGCTAAACCATGTTTTGAAACAACATAAAATGATTTTACAAACTTAATAGAAGATGTAAACTATTGTTATAAAGTCTATAAACAATGAATATAATATTTTATCAAAATACACATATAATACACTAAAACATGATTTTATGGAACTAAATAAAATTGATATTGATGAAATCATATAAATGCATATAAGTATGAAATAAAAATATGTTTTCTAATTGTATTCAATTGTTTCATAGTAAAACTTGAAAACTATCAAACTAAAACATATGTATATATATAACTATATATACATGGAAACCAATAATGTTTGTGTGTATATTATATTGAGCTTAAGGTACTAACACACATAATATAAACTCCTAAACTAAATTACCCAAGGTTGATTGATCTTCGATGTAGCTCAACTTGCTACACTTGCGGATGAAGCTTGAACTTGAATATTTAACTTTGAATTGCGTAGGCTTCACTCTATAATTCCGCCAACCTCCATTGGATATGATCGTTGAAGCACAATTCCATCCAACCTCCAACTTATTGTTTGTCTATAATAAATAACAAAATACAAACATTAGACAAATAATTTTAGATGTAAATTGTTTGTTAAATCATCATCAAAACAAGAAGGCCAACAATCTCTAAGTTCAACTCTAGAAGTAAGTTCAGAAGCAGAGAGAGGTCTGGTTTCTTCCAGACAGTTGAGATGATGAAGGTCAGAAGAAGCTTTAGATTTAGACAAGGATAAGTTACCCAGAACATTTTTCACCCACCACTTGATTCTTCTTTTTATGAGTTTGATCTTAAGGGGCAGAGGAGCAGGGAGATCACCTTGGACAGAGAAAGAAGACCAACAAGATTGAACAAAAGGAAAGAATGATTGATGGATAAACCATGAGTTTTCAAGCCTGAACAGTTTAGGTGGAGGAGGACCCCCTGAGTCCAGAATGATAGGGCAATGATCTGAGCATGAGGAAGGAAAGGCAAATTGGGCCAGAAGGGGAAATTGTGATTCAAAGTCTAGAGATATAAGAAATCTGTCTAGCCTAGTATGAGATGGATTAGCTCTGAAATTAGACAAAGTGAACTTCCTACCACTTAGAGGAAGGTCAAAAATATTGATGGAATTGATGAGAGAGTTGAAGGTAGAAATCTCCCTAATAGAACCAGTTCTACCACTTCTCTTGTCAAGGCTTAAGGTCACATTAAAATTCCAAATACCACCCAAAGCAAGGATAAGGATTGATGAATTCTAGCAAGTTCCCACCAACAAACTTCTCTATCTTTTTTATCATGGGGGGCGTAAACAGAGGTAGCTGCAAAAGCCCAGTTAGAGGGTTTATGAGTAAGAAAAACAGTGACAAAAAAATACCTATATAGGAGTCAGAGCAGTCAAATAAGGACTCCGTCCACGCTAACGCTATACCCCCTCTAGAATCCAAGGCATCTAAAACTGACCAAACAAATCTACTACTCCCCAAACTAGAAAAGGTTCTAGGATTGGACGAAGAGAGCTTGGTTTCCTGGAGACCCACAATGTCTAGCTTAGCAGATATGATACAGTCTCTTACTAATCTACATTTAGCAGGGTTGTTAAGACCTCTTATATTCCAAGAACCAATCTTCATATTAAAAGATAAAAATCCAACTTTGAACAGCTTGAACCAATAAAACAGAAAGACAGACTGACTTTATGGTAAGGGTATGGACCCTTCTTTCTCCATGACTTGAATGTCAGAGAGACCTGCTGGATCAATAGTAAGGAAAAAATCATTTTTATCGAAATAAGCAAAAAAATATTTTGTAATAACCATGGGCTGAAATGGAATGTTTGCCGCTGGTATTGTGTTTTGGAAATCCATCCTTATTCTTAAAAAAAAGTTAAAATAATGTAAAAACCATTAATCTTTTATGAAATATAAAAAAGAATTCGTATTATTTTCCTTTTTATTTGTATTTTCCCTTTTTCAGCATTAGTTTGGATACTGAACTGTTGTTAGGCAGTTAAGACACATGTGATTGTGTATCATTTAATTGCAGCAAGTCAGTGGTTATGCACTTGCCCTGTTGCTCGTAGCTTTCTCGTGCCTTGTCTCCACATAACTTCCATTTGCTAGTTAATTAGAAAGTTGTAGCTAGTGACTTCCATGTGACTCCTGTTTCTTGATTTGCTCACAATTTCATGATGATTTTTGGTAGAACTTGTGTACCATTTCTATAATCCACTAACTACAAATTCCAAAATTCTTCTCAAAAGCCTAAAGTATACGCCATTGTCTGAGATGCACATTGCCAGATGCTTACATATAATAGATCACCATGATTAGATTTTGATTTTGATAAAACACATCATTATGCGCTAACCACTAACACGTACGCTCAACAACACTAAAAACGCCCTCATCATTGTGCTAAAAGCCAAAATTCACTGTTCGCCTTTGAGGTGGTATAGAAAGCAACAAACTCCTGAGTTTAAGTGCTAATGATGCTTAGTCAAGTTAAACAAAGGCTATTGTTTGTTCTAGGAGAAAATCATGTGCATGGCTAGAACAGTTTTCATTTCAAATTGGAGATGCAAGTTACATTATATACTGCATGCAAGTTAAATTTTTAATCCAGTAATGGATATTTATTTAGTGGATATGATTTTTTTTAACATGAAGCACATATTTAATCTGACGATGTTCTTAAAAAACTTAAATTTGACGGATATAGTTTTTCACTAGAAGCAGACAAAAACATCTAATTATCTAGAAATTCTTAGGTGCTCATCGAGCACCTAAGTGCTTACACCCCTCCAACAGGAGGGGTGCACGTGGCATTAGAGGGGAGAATGTGATCACATTCTCCCTTGTAATGCCACGTGCCCCCCTCCTATTGGAGGGTTGTATGCATCTTGTCTACTCCATTAGTAAGTAAGAATTTTTCCAGGTGAACGCTATTTGACTTTGTTGAGTTATACTTTGTTTTATTTGGTATCACATTCTCCCTCTCTAATGTCACATGTCCCCCTCCTATTGGAGGGGCGTAGGCATCTTCTCTACTTCATGAGTAGATAAGAATTTCTCTAGGTGAACGATAATTGGCTTTGTTGAGTTATACTTTTTTTTGCTCGTTATTGTACTTTTGTTATGTATTAGGTCTTGCTCCTCAATAATTAAGATAGTTCTAAATGTACATAGAATATGTATCACTTGTCACTATGTATTGCTTTTTCTATTCGACAATAGTAATGCGTCATTTTCTTTTATAATTTAGACTTTATATATGCATTCTCTACAAATTTTTTGTTTTTTTGTTTCCTTCTAAAAAACGTACTTTTCGTTATACATTAATAGTGTCCTAGCTGTGTTGCTATATTACTGTATATTTACAGTATCAATAAAATCGTAAATACTGTTGTAGACAAAAAATGATAATTTAACTCTGCTATCATGTCCAACTAAGGATTCTTCCAGCAAAATCAAGTCACCCACTTCTAGAACCTTCTACATATTCTTTTATTTTAGTTGAAAGTTACGTAAATTTTAATATTTACTTGAAAATCAAAATGTCTAACATTCTTTGATTTCACCAATTGGGAAATATGAGTACATCAGTTCATTCCAGCTTTAATGGAAGTAACAAAAAAGAGAAAAAATTTACATTTGTTCAATTTTCTCTTTTATTTAGGCGGGAATGTCATCATTTAGTACCTTTGAAAGAATAGTAAGCTTCACAGATCTAAATAAAATTTCAGGCCCTCTTGTAATGGATTGGAAGATCCTCTGATTTCTCTCCTATCATACTGCATAAACTGAAGCAGATAGAGCCATTCTCTTAAGCTTCTTCATAAATCCCTCACCCTTCAACCTCAAGATATACCAATCAACAACATTGTCCTAGATACATGATCTTCATTTATAGTTCAGCCAGTCCATGACTCTATTCCATATATTTACTGAATAATAACATTCAAAAAATAAATGTTTGCAGGTTTCCAGCTGCTGATGGGACGTAAATGTTTGTGTCAAGTATCCTCATGCGATACAGTCTTTCTTGAGACAATCTTTGATGGATGGCAAGCCATAGAATAAAAGAATGCTTAGGGTAGTGCCACCCATCCAAACTATTTTAGACCATAGAGTTTGTGCATTTTGATGAATAAACACAATGTAAATAGAGGAAAGATGTACCTTGCTCTCGGAGAAATTCCCTATAATTAGGCCTGTCCAAAAAACCCGCCGGCCTGGGCCCGGGCCCGACCCGGCCCGGCCTCGACCCGAAAATCCGAGCCTGATCGGGTTCCGGGCCCGGGTACGGGCTACCTCAGCGGTGCCCGACCCGGCCCAGAACATCTTCCGTGCTAGGCAAAAATCCGGGCCGAGTAGCCCGGGTCAGGCAGCCCGGGCCCGGAGCCTGGCCCGGTGGCAACGGTCACCATAGGTGACCGTTGCCAAAATAGGCCGAACCGGGCTGGCTCGGGCCGGCCCGACCACAACGGTCACGAGAGTGACCGTTGTGGCCAAAACGGCCGGGCCGGCCCGGGCCGGCCCGGCCCAGCTACAATGGTCACTCTCATGACCATTGTGGACAACGCCTGGCCCAGCTACAATGGTCACTCTCATGACCATTGTGGACAACGGCCATAAACGGTCTTTTGACCGTTTTGTCCCCAAAAACGGTAAAAAAGCGGCTATTTTGTGAGGTTATTTTGGTCATTTGTTTAGGTGGCTGGCTTTATAAATAGAGGGGATTTTCATTTGTTTTTTTCACACTAAAACTCATCTACTTCTCTCTTATACTCTCTTATACTCTTATACTTTCTAATCCTTTCATCAAATGGCTTCCGGATCTGATTATGAAGAGCAAAACCTATCTCCTGATCTTGAAATGAGTCCTCCTACTGGGTCTACTCCTACCGAAGTTAATCCTGAATCCGGTGGCGACGAATCTACACCAAGAGTTCCTAAAAGGCCAAGATCCAATGTGTGAAATTTTTACGAGAAGATCGACGTCACCAAGGATGAACACGATAGGATCCTCACCCAGAAGGCTAAGTGTGTGTTGTGCAGCAAGATTTTTCAAGCTCATCATAAGAGTGACACCAACCACCTCAAACGCCACTTAGATAAACACAACAAAGGCCAAACTCCTCAAGATGATATCCGACAATCTATGATTTCTCAATCCTCCTCTTCTTGTAGTCTCGGTAGTTGGAACTATGATGCTGTCAGAACCAGGAAATGCGTAATCAGGTTTATCATTCTTAAAAACCTTTCTTTTAAACTAGTAGAAGATAATGAATTTGAAGATATGTTTAGAGATAGTTTTTATCCTGCATTTAAAAAATTTTCTCATCAAACCTATCAACGTGATATTTTAAAATATTATCATGAGGAACAAGGAAAAATAATTTCTTATTTTAAAAATTTAAACTATAAATTTTTTTTAACATCTGATATTTGGATATCTAGAGCACAAACTGGATATTTATGTATCACAGCACACTGGATTGATAAAAATTAGCAAATGTTTAAAAGAGTTGTTTCATTTATTACAATAGAAGAGTCACATACTAGTATTAATATTACAAATTTAATAATTGAAGAACTTATGAAATTAAAAATTTCAGAAAGAATATTTTCTCTTTCACTAGATAATGCAAGTAGTAACAATGTAGTTGTTGATTTTATCAGATCAACTCTGTCATTGCCATATCATGGTAATCTTTTTCATATTAGGTGTATCTGTCATATTTTAATTTTAATTGTTCAAAGTGCATTTACTAAATTTAAACCAATGATACAAAAGGTTAGAACAGTTGCTTATATGCTTAATGCTTCTAAACAAAGATTTAAAAGATGGAAACAATTTTGTAGAAGAAAAAATGTAAAGCCCAAACTAATTCCAAAAGATGGAATTCCACCTATGCAATGTTAAGTGTAGCAATAGAATATAAAGACATTATAACTGATTTTATAAATTATTATACATCTAGTTCTAGTTCTGGTAGCACTTATGGAACAACTGAAAATGAATGGACAATTAAATGTAATTTAAATGAAATGTTACAAGTTTTTTATAACGCTATAATGTTATTATCTGGTTGTTATTATCCAACCATTACTTTAGCTGTTTTACATATTTTAAATATTAAAATTTTTTTTTGGGAAATATCGTATGGATGATACTTTTGGACCTATGATTTTTCAAATAGAGAGCAAATTTAATAAGTACTTTAGGCCTATTCCTCATATTTTTGGTTTGGGGGTTCTTATTGATCCATGCTTGAATGGTATTGGCATTCGAAGTTTGTTACAATCCTTGTATGGTAATCATATTATAGACTTAGATGATGGAACCACCCTTACTGCTAGTACTCATTATTTATCTATTAGAAATTATTTTCAAACCTTATATGATGAGTATGCAGTTAGACATGGTGTAGCTACACAACAGTCTACAGCTTCGGTTTCTTCGAGCTCATCTCGAGGTAAAAGTGTAAGTTTTGATAGGTATGCAATGGTAGCTGAGCTAACTGGTGGATCTGGACTTGGATCGTCATCATTGGAGGTTTCTGAAATAGATGAATATTTATTTGCTTCTTTAGTTAAATGTTAAGGAAGTGCTTTAGATATTTTACAATGGTGGAAAGTATATGGATCAGTTTCATATCCTATACTTTCCACCATGGTTCGTGACTTACTAACAATGTAGGTTTCGACGGTAGCTTCGGAATCCGCCTTCAGCACAGCAGGACGTTTGATCGACGACCACATGACATGCTTAGATTCGTATACTGTACAAGCGGTGATGTGCTTACAAGATTGGTGGAGGTACGAGTAGCGAACGCAAGGCATTGATCGGATGGCTGGAATTGAAGATAAATTTGAAGAATTGAAACTAACAGATAGATATAAAGATTAAATAATATTCATCAAATTATAATTTTTATATCTTAGCTTAAAATTTATAAAGAATTATTTTAGAAATAGTTACAAATGATAGTGATATAGGTGAGTAGGTGCCAACCTAGTTGGGATGTACTTATCTATTATGATGCGATGAATTCCAAAATAAATTTATACTTATAATTTATAAATGATTTATTAATTATTAATGAAGAATTTATTTTTATAATTTTTTATTTATAATTTATGTCATTTTAAGTGATTAATAAAATTATTATTTTTATTAATTTTTTTCTTTTTTGTATAATTTAAATTTTAAATAGAATTAAAAAAAATAAACCGGGCCGGCTCGGAACCCGGCCCAGTCGAACCCGGGCCCTGCCCCGGGGTACCCGGGTTCGGGTCCGGGCTCCGGTTTTGCCCGGCCCTGGCCGGCTCGGATGGGCAGGTCTACCTCCAACGACATTCTATACATTTGTCACATTGCCAAATTTTTCGATCATCTTATCCCTGATTTTTATTATCTGCTTCCACATCCAAGAGTCATTAACTCTGGCTTGAACTTGTTATATGCTAGTTTGCCTTAGGTAGTTCTCATGAACCCATTTAATCTATATCATATCCTTCTTCAAATGAATCATCTAAAGAAGCTTCAAAGTCGCAGCTTTATTCCAGAATTTAGCAGAATATATTCCCAAACCACCTTGTTTTTTACTCTGGCAGATAGCTGACCAGAAAACTAGATGGATTTTGCCATTCCACAGAAAATCAGAGCATAAACTATCTATTTTCTCCAAAACTTTTACTGGTAGGATGTAGTTGTTTCTCCAGAAGAGGTGAATACCAAATATGACTGATTTAATAAGTTGCAGTCTTCCAGCATAGGACAAAGCTTTCTTCTTTTACCAACATTGAAACTGTTCAGATATCTTATTAATTAGGGGGGAGCAATCCATGCATGACAGTCTTTTCGAGATCAAAGGGACACCCAGATACTTCACTGCTAGAGCTCCCTCAGAGAAATTGAGTAATGTGAAGATCTGAAGCTTTAGACTGCTATCAATGCCACTCATATATATAGAACACTTATTTGGATTAGTTTCTAACCCAGAGACTTGACTGAACTCAGAGAGACACTGCTTTAATTTTATTAGTGAATGCATATCAGCTTTGCAAAAGAGCAACAAATCATCAGCAAAAAATAGGTGAGTTATCTTGAGCCTTTAACATTTAGGATGATATCTGAAGAGAATTACTATCATTTTTGAGAGAGCTCAATTTCCTATATAGGTACTTCATCCTAAGAACAAATAAGTATGGTGAGAGGGGATCCCCTTGTCTTAAGCCTCTATCTCCTTTGAAATATCCATGCAAAGTACCATTACGAGATAGGGAGAATTTTAAAGTGGTGATACACTCCATGATCCATGTTTGCGTCGAAAGTTGATGTATTCATTGTGGTATTCATTACAACTTCAGTTATTACAATAAAACCAAAAAAGATAGTCTTTTTATAAGACTCTTACACATTGAAAATAAAAATTACACTTCTCGTCAAAACAAACGCAGGGAGATCGTTTATCGGTCTTCTGTTTGCACGGGATCTTTGCCTGTGCCGGGAATTTTGATATCCGTGGACCGCCTTTGATCAGATCCTGTTGCTAAAAATTCGGCAGAGCTCCTACCTCACCAAGGAGGTATTTACTTAAAGCGCTAAAATTGACCAAACGAAATCAGTAGCTCTTCTCGAGATTAAGACCAAGCCTAATCTCGAGGAACGGACGGAAACTGGCTTTAGATCCTTCGAATTTCTCCTTCTTTATGTTGGGATTCATCGGGATCTCGCTAGCCTTTCTAAAATTCGTGCTCCCTTGCTCTCCATCTCGGCAGCACCTCCTCGTCTTGATAATTAGTCCGCCCCTTTGAAATGAGCCCCTGAGCCCATATTTATATGCTTTGGTTGGGGGGTTTTGGATCAGAATAAGTGATTTGGCCTTATCTTCAGTTAATAACGGCCTAACCATGTTTGTAGATGATATCTAGGCAGTTAGGAACCTCTGAAAAAGAGCAAACCGATTGAAATAGCCTAAAATACGTTTTGGAGGTTACGGGCAGTTCTGGGCACGAGACGGACTGATGTGACCCTCGTGGGCGCGGGTCGGATGGATCCGACCCACCACCGCGCGGGTCGGTTTGGGATATCTTTGGTATTTTAGCATTAACTCTTTTGTACAATCTCCGATTAAGCTGGTTCAAGATGCGTTGGAAAGCTAACGAAGAGATCTACAACTTTTATGTTGTGATATTTTTTAAATTTAAATGGCAGCATAGTCAAAACTTCACTTCTTTGTACGGGTTAGATTACTGTAGCTCGGGTCGGATCACTGTAGCGCGGGTCGGACTACTGTAGCGTGGGTCGGACTACTGTAGCGCGGGTCGGATTACTATAGCGCGGGTCGGACTGTACGTCGGTTGGACTGTAGCACGGGTCTGACTGTAGCGCGGGTCGGAGCTGTAGCGCGGGTCGGACTGTAGCGCGTCGGACTGTAGCGCGGGTCGAATTTGAGCGTCTTGGAGTTACTATAGCTGTCTTAACTCACTCATCTGACCTCTGAATGAGGTGATTCAAGATGCTTTAGAAAGCTGACGAAGAGACCTACAACTTTAATGTTTTGAACTTTTTCAGATTCAAATCGTAGCATGGTCTAAATGCCTCTTCATTTTGCAATCCACTTTGTGGTGTTCAACACTTTCTTACTTCTCCGAACTTGTATTGCGTATTTTGTCATTCCAGTGACTTGTACACTCCAATAACTCACTTTGTATATTTGTTAGCTTTCACGGGGCTAGATAATCCTTTCCTGACTTAGATGATGATGCTTATCATCTGCATTTGTCCCGAGCTATGTGTAGGAACCTATAGGCATTTTTATACGCCTACAGATACCCCCTCCAAAGTATTTCAGACTTATTCTTTTATAGAAGAGTCTAGAATGCTTTGAATAAGGTAGGCCCTTTCCTCAATCTCGTAGAGAGACCTGTGAACTGCTTCAATTCTTGACTTCTTCAGTCTTCAGTCTATTTGGTGTTTTATCAAATAGATGAAGTTCTTCCGGTGCTGCGTTTATCGTCTGACCGTTGTCGAAATCTTGGATTACAGTTGATGCGTAAGTTTCCGAATTTAGCTCATACCATTGAGTTGACTTTGAACTGATCATCTTCGTCAAAAATTCATATCTAAATCCGATTGAACTTTCTGAAATCATCGTTTGCCCTATTTTGGCGAGATTGCTGATGCGTTGACTGGCGTCGACCTTTACTGTAATGCGTCGGCCAGCATTAACACAGTTTATACTCGTACGTTTGCTAGAGTCTACACAGTTTAAGTTCTTAAGGCATTGGAGTATGACGGTCCCAAATGTTGGGGCTACAGGACCAACTATTAAAGCTGATTCATCTGTAAATATGGATCTTATCCTGAAGTCGTTGGATGATCAAGTCATGAGACCAACTAATGAAGCTGATGCGTCAATGACTTACATTTATAGAATTTTTGGCAAATTCTCAGTCATCAACGAGTTTGATTAGTCTTTACCGACTACCGTTTGATTCGGGCTAGCATGTAGATTGTTTAAATCCGTTCTGCACATAACGTTGCGCAAAAAGAATTAACTCTTTTAGTGCTACGATATTGAATACATAGATTTCATCTTTCTCCTATGAAAAGACTAAACAGTGATGTGTATCAGACGTAGACTTAGAATTTTTAGCAAATCCTCAGCCTTCAATGGATTTGACATGCCTTTACCGATTACCATTTGAATCGGGATTGCATATAGATTGTTTAAGTCCGTTCCGCATGTGACGTTGTGCTACTAGAGTTAACTCTCTTAGTGCTACGATATTGAATACGTAGACTGTCTTTCTTACGGGAATAGACTACCCGGCAATGCGTGTTAGGCGCTAACTTATCCCTGCCCAGGATTCAGGATAAAATTCCCAAGACTGGATTCTGGTGTCTTTTTCAATTGGTGAAAGACTAAACCGACAACGCGTGTTAGGCGTTGACTTATCCCTACTTAGGCTTCAGGTTAAAATTCCCCGTGCGTATGAAGCACGGATTATGGCGTTATTAATAACAACCTACCACAATGTCGAATATGTGGGTTTTTGTTCTTTTTTACGGTCAAGAACTAACCGGCAACGCGTGTTAGGCATTGACTTATCCCTGCTCAGGATTCGGGATAAAATTCCCCGTGCATGTGAAGTACGGATTTTGGCATTATGAATAACAACCTGCCACAATATTGAATATGTAAGCTTTTGTTCTTTTTACTGTTAAGAACTAACCGGTAACGCGTGTTAGGCATTGACTTATCCCTGCCCAAGATTCGGGATAAAATTCCCCATGCATAAAAGATATGGATTTTTGTTGCTACGATAGTGAATACGTAGGCTCGGTCGTTTTTACAGGAATGAACCACCCAGCAACACAGGTTAAGCGCTGACTTATCCCTACTTAGTCTTCGGGATAAAATACTCCAGACTAGATTCTGGTGTCTTTTTTAATCGGTGAAAGACTAAACCGGTAACCCGTGTTAGGCGTTGACTTATCCCTACTCAGGATTCGGGATAAAATTCCTCGTACGTGTGAGACACGGATTTTAGGAGTTTGAAAAAGTGGTATCTTCTCCTGGGGCAAAGACGAACCCGATACGGGAGAGGAAGAATTTTATATTCTATCTCCCAAAGCTAAAGAGGAAGAATTTTATATTCTATCTCAAGTCACAAAAGGAAACTCAAAGTGGGATCTCCACTTAAAGAATCTGGAAAGGTAAAACTAAAAGTAGGATCTCCACTCCGAGAATCAGAAAGATTCGAATAATCCTAACTATCGGAAGGTTTGATTATCGAACTAAAAGTGGGTTTCTCGTTTATCGAGAGTGAATTGTGATTTTGACCTTAACTATAGGAAGGTTTGGTCAAGCGGGAGTTTGAGGTGACCCTAACTGTAGGAAGATTTGATCACTTGGTTTGAAAGTGGACCTCTCATTCATTGAAGGAATCGAGAGGGAATTTTGGTTTTGGCCCTAACTGTAGGAAGGTTTGACCAAGTGGGAGGTTTGAGACGATCCTAACTGTAGGAATGTTTGATCGCTCAATTTGTGGACCTCTCGTTCGTTAGAGGAATTAAGAGGGGGATTTTGGTTGTGGTCCTAACTGTAAGAAGGTTTGACCAGGTAAACAGTGGGAGTGTTGACTTATACAAATCACTCAGAGAGGGTTCCTGATGTTAAGTGAGAAATACTTAACACCGAGGGGTTTGACAATCGTCAATGTTAAGTTCACAAACGCATCAAAAGTTTGAGTAGATTCAAACGAAAGGAGTTTTGGTGGTCCCACCGTCAATTAGTCTGATCGGTGGAGGATTTTGTGGTGAAAGATTGTGAGTCGTCAAACACCAATGGGAGTTCTGTGAGGGAAGACTGATCCAACGAAGTGATCGAATCTCGTCTCAGCAAAAGAGTGTTCGGAAATCACGGTGGGTTTAGTGTTTATCACTTTATTTGTAATGATCGAGTTATCTCTAAGAAAGTTACATGTTGCATTCTTCTGGGAACTTCCCGTTATATGAATCATTCACCCCCAGCTTCCTTTGTAGAATTGGGTCTGACATTATACTCAGTTACATGACCGGGTTATCCTTAAGAATATTACATATAAAAATTCTCCAGGAATTTCCCGTCAACGGTAGGAAATAGTTTAAACTCATGTATCTATTGGAGTATTAAGAAGTAGATACTCGTATACTTGCCGGGGTGTCGGAAGGAGCAGTTTATACTCTTATACTCTTCGGAGTGTGAGAATGAGCAATTTATACTCTTATACTTGTCAGAGTCTTGCCGTTCTCATTTGGCTTATCCTAGCGTTATGACACCGGCTTCAACCAAGGTTTGGATGCTATTCTTGAGAGCAAAGCAATCCTTGGTGGGATGAAGGACCCTTCTGTGGTACGCACAGTACTTTGGATCTGCTGTGTTGTCAGCTTCCTCCTGATTTGTGATAGGTGGTAGCTTGATCTTGTTATTTTCAAAGAGGGATTTGAAGATGGATGGAACGTCTTCGTCCTTGAAGGAGTACTCTTTTTGGAGTCTTGAACCCGAAGTCTTCTGCTGTCTTCGGGGTTACTGTTGCGACGTCTGATTAGCGTCAACAGCTGTTGCAGGTGTTTTCCCTTTACCATGGGAGGCAAAATTTGATTTCGGAGAGTTAACTGTCAGTTGGCTTCTTTCGGCTTTCTTCCTTCTGAGGAAGCATTCGGCCTGCTCACTCTTTCTAATTGTTGGACGGTGCTACTCCCATAACTTCCAATACGTCTAAAGAGAGATTGTTGTGACAGGTTTGAAGGATGAAGTCCTCTGTGATTGGATCTTGGTAGTTCATTGCCTTATTTCGAAAGCGTTTGACGAAGTTGTCGACCATCTCGTCGTCTTCTTGCTTCTTATCGAAGAGTGTCCTGATTGACACTTCGGCATCGTCATCAAAGAAGTGAGCGAGAAACAGGTTCTCTAGGTCATCCCAGCTGTTGATGCTTCAAGACTTGAGACGACGGTACCAATCGAAGGCGGTCCCGTGAATGGTGCTAACGAATGACCGAACCATCAAGGCTTCATTGCCGGAGATCATACCCAAGTGGGACTTGAAGTAGATCAGATGTTGAGTGGGCGAACCATTTTCATCAAATGGCGTGAAGTTAATAAGGTTGAACTTCGCCGGGTATGCTATTGAATCTCACTCTCTTGGATAGGGACATGGAATGCCGGTTCTTTTTACCTCTCGAGCAGACATTAGAGCATTAATTTTGCTCTCGAGATCTTTTATTTTCTCATCGTTGCTTGTATCGGGCTCTGGACGATTCTTAAGAGGAATAACGCGGCCACCTCCGACATTGTCATCTTCGGTAGAACCACCCCTAGTGTTGTTATCTTTAGTGGGGTCACCCCCAGCTTTTTGGTCAACCGGAGGGTTATCAGCATTGAGACGCTCATCCACATATGAATCGCTATCTGCTTGGTTAGCAACGTTGCGACGGCTGGATTCATCAAGTTGATTTGACAAAGCTCGGATTTGTTAGTCGTGTTCTTCCCTCATCTGTTGCATAGCCATTTCCATTTCGAACTTGAAGTTCCCTTTTTGCTTGGTCAAGGCATCCTCAACCATTTTGGCTACTTCCTCGGTGTTAATCATAAACACTTCTCGGGATTCCCCTGGGTTGGATACCGTTTTGTCAGAAGCGACTGCAGAGTTGGCATCTGATGCTTCGTCATACGAGGATAATCCCCTCTGCATTCGCTGATAATCTCTTTGTCTAATGGTTCTCGATCGCAACTGGGTTAGATGATGAGATATGAGTGGATCAGAACTAGAAGATCGAGTCGACTTTCCCCTCCATTAACTATGACTGCGGATTGTTCAGGTCCGATCGCTTTCAGCTGGAGTCGAGACATCAGTCGAGCTATTCCCAAATTAACTCTTCTTCCTGGAGAAAAATCAGGGCTAGAACCACTTGAACCAATCGGGGACTTTCCCTTATTGACCATATTGATGGTAACTTCTGGGAATTCGTCATCTCGAACAGCCGGTCGTTTCTTGCTGAAACGTTTTGGTTTGGACTTCGTCGTTCCGTTGAAGATCCTCTTGAATACCGAGACCCTTTACGGCGTGGTCTTGGGTCAGCTACACGCTGATAAGACTGCCCTGATAATCTTAGCGCACGGGCAGTGAGACTCTGATTCTTGGGTATTTCTCTTCCGAGACTTGTTCGTACCCCCAGCTCGATAGTACAACTCTTCGGTCTGATGACCATAGCAACCTATCGTGTGTTAGCATGACTCCTCAGGTATAACGTGTTCGTTTGTCTGACGCGTTTTCTTCTGAGTATGCAACTCCTTATTGGCGTCTGTAGGAGTCACACGTTTGGACTCACACTTTTCTGAGGGTGAAACTGGAGTTTTTCTTTTATGAGAGGGCTCGAAATTATTACAAGGGCGTGTGCAACCCCCAGCTCGACGAGTCGCTCGGGGTTCAACCATCGGACCCAAGCGTTCTTAGATCAGAACTTTGCCTCGATCCTCGTGCAAATGACCCAGGCGATCGACCATTCTCACTTTGAATCGGGACAAATCCACGCTATCGTGGGGTTCTACCGGAGGTGCGAAACTCGAAGGGATCGACGAAACCGGTGCAGAACGTCCTCTGTCTTGACCCTGGCGCTGGTCAGACTTGGGCGACCCATGGGTTGGATGGTCGGATTTGGGTGACCCGCAAAGTGGAGGGTCGGGTTTGAGTGAGCCACAAAGTGGAGGGTCGGATCCAAGTGACCCACGATTTGGAGGGTCGGATCCAAGTGACCCGCGAAGTGGAGGGTTGGATCCAAGTGACCCGCAATTTGAAGGGTCGGATCCAAGTGACCCGCGTTTTGGAGGGTCGGATGCAAGTGACCAGCGATTTGGAGAGTCGGATGCAAGTGACTCACGAAGTGGAGGGTCGGATCCAAGTGATCCGCGATTTGGAGGGTCGGATGCAAGTGACCCGCGAATTGGAGGGTCAGATGCAAGTGACCCACGATTTGGAGGGTCGGATCCAAGTGACCTACGAAGTGGAGGTTAGATCCAAGTGACCCACGATTTAGAGGGTCGAATGCAAGTGACCCGTGATTTGGAGGATCGGATCCAAGTGACCCGCGAAGTGGAGGGTCGGATCTAAGTGACCCGCGAAGTAGAGGGTCGGATCCAAGTGACCCGCTTTTCTCGATCTTTTCAGCCGCCGTCTTGGACATTGGCCTCCAAATTTTGTGCAGTTTTTGTGGCTTCTTTTCCACTTCTTCCCTCAGCAACTTTTTAGCCTCTTGCATAAGAATTCTTACATGTGCAAGCAATACGCAGCACCTTTGGATCCGCTCCTTTAGAGTTGAACGGGTCCTTTTGACTTGGACCCATTCATCCGTTGATAATTTGGAGAAGAAGGCATTTGTCCGCTGTTGGGGCACTTGGCGTTGCCTAATTTTCAGATCCGCCTCGTAATGTATCCCGTCAATTGACTCCAAAGCTCTAGCGAATTGGCGTGTGAGGCGTTGGCACTGTCTTTAGCGAGCTCTCTTCGATAAAGTAGGCGCGCCTTCTGAACTCAACTCCTTGATTGAGGACGAGTTCAGATCTACAGATCTGGACTCGTTGGAGGCCGGAAGAGCATTGCAAGGTTCAGATACCGCAGCAATGGGGGCATTGATCTTCCTACACTTGCGAGAAGCGGAGGATCTATAGGAGGAGGACGAGAGGTATTCTTCATACTTCTGTTGGTCGAACTCGTATTCGACCACCTCTTCAACCGGGATCTTAATCATCGGTTGTGACACGACGGCCTCGGTCGCGAGACCGTTGGCTCCCACTGTGGTCGTAAGTTTGTTTGCATCAAAAGTTGATGTATTTATTGCGGTATTCATTACAACTTCAGTCATTACAATGAAACCAAAAAAATAGTCTTTTTATAAGACTCTTACACAATGAAAACAAAAATTACAACTCTCGTCAAAACATACGCAGGGAGATCGCTTATCGGTCTTCTGCTTGCGCGGGATCTTTGCCTGTGCCAGGGATTTTGATATCCGTGGACCGCCTTTGATCAGATGCGGTTGCTGAAAATTCGGCAGAGCTCCTACCTCACCAAGGAGGTATTTTCTTAAAGCGTTGAAATCGACCAAGCAAAATCAGTAGCTCTTCTCGAGATAAGACCAAGCCCAATCTCGAGGAACGGACGGGAACAGGCTTCAGATCCTTCGAATTGCTCCTTCTTTATGTCGGGATTCGCCGGGATCTCGCTAGCCCTTTCTAAAATTCGTGCTCCCTTGCTCTCCAACTCGACAGCACCTCCTCGTCTTGATAATTAGTCCGTCCCTTTGAAATGAGCCCCTGAGCCCGTATTTATAGGCTTCGGTTGGGGGGTTTTGGATCAGAATGAGTGATTTTGCCTTATCTTCAGTTAATAACCACCTAACCACGTTTGTAGTTATATCTAGGCAGTTAGGAACCACTGGAACAGAAGAAACCAATCGAAATAGCCTAAAAACACGTTTTGGAGGTTACGGACAGTTCTGGACGTGAGACGGACTAATGTGACCCGCGTGGGCATGGGTCGGATGGATCCGACCCGCCGCAGCGTGGGTTAGTTTGAAATATTTTTAGTATTTTGGCCTTAACTCTTTCGTACAACCTTCGATTAAGCTAATTTAAGATGTGTTGGAAAGTTGACAAAGAGATCTACAACTTTTATGTTTTGAGATTTTTCAGATTCAATTTGCAATATAGTCAAAACTTCACTTCTTTGTGCGGGTCGGATTACTTTAGCGCGGGTCGGATTACTGTAGCACGGGGTCGAACTACTGTAGTGCGGGTCGGACTACTGTAGCGTAGGTCGGACTACTGTAGCGTGGGTCCGACTATAGCGTGGCTCGGAACTATAGCACGGGTCGGAACTGTAGCGTGGGTCGGACTATAGCGTGTCGGACTGTAGCGCGTCGGACTGTAGCACGGGTCGGATTTGAGCGTCCCGGAGTTACTATAGCGGTCTTAACTCACTCATCCGACCTCAGAATGAGGTGATTAAAGATGCGTTAGAAAGCTGACGAAGAGACCTACAACTTTCATATTTTGAACTTATTAGATTCAAATCGTAGCATGGTCTAAATACCTCTTCATTTTGCGGTCCACTTTGAGGTGTTCGACACTTTCTAACTTCTCCGAAACTGTATTGCGTATTTCGTCATTTTGGTGACTTGTACACTCTAATAACTCACTTTGTATATTCATTAGCTTTCACGGGGCCAGATAATCCTTTCATGACTTAGATGATGACACTTATCGTCTGCATTTCCCGAGCTGTGTGTAGGAACCTATAGGCATTTTTATACTCCTGCAATCCACTTAACCATAGTCACAGGGAAACCCAAACTAAGTAACACAGAGTTGATAAAACTCCAACTAATAGTATCAAAAGCTTTACTCAAATCAATATTAATGATTGCTCTTGGAGATGCATGTTTTCTACCATAGTGTTTTATAAGATAATGTGCTAGTAGAATGTTACTTGAAATGAGCCTTCCTTTGATGAATGCACTTTGAGCTTCATTGACAAGAAATCCTATCACTCCTTGAATTCTATTAGCAATGACTTTTGAATTATCTTGTAAACACAATTGCAACAGTATATTAGTCTATAATCTGAGGGAGTCTTAGGATTAAGAATTTTTGGTATCAAGATGATTGATGTAGAGTTGATAGCACCAAGAAGCTTATCAGACCTGAAAAACCCCTCTGCAGCTAGGTATACATCTTCTTGTATCAAATTCCAAGCAGCTTTGAAGAAAGAGGCATTGTAACCATCTGGCCCAGGAGCTTTTTTACTAGAAATTGAAAATAAAGCTTGCTTGATTTCATCTCTTGTGACTGGAGTACTCAGGTTGTTGCTTTGAGTAGAGGAAAGAACAGGTCCATTTGTTATCACCCTTTGGTCTATCTCCAAAGTTTGCCTAGTAGTGCCAAGGAGATTTGCGTAGTAACTAATAAATTCTGAAGTAATATCTGAAATATCAGTTAGCCTCTCACCATTATCAGTATACAAGGATATCACCTTATTTTGATTTCTTCTGTCTTTCATAATAGAGTGAAAGAAGTGAGAGGATTTATCCCCATATAATCCCCATTTGATGCTAGCTTTTTGTCTGAAGAAGGAGGTTTCAAAATCAACCAGTCTCATACAGCTGCTCAAGAATATTAGATCAGAGTTAAAAGTATCATCATTTAGCTATAGTTGAATATCAGAGAGATCACATTTTTTCCTCAAGACCTGCTCACTAATATTCATGAAGTGTTTTTTGTTCACTTTTTTCAAAGGAGGTTTGAGTTTTTTCAATTTCAATTTTGTATGCAGTCTATACATGTAGAAACCCCTGCAGTTCTGCTCCTATATAGACTTAACAACTTTGTTAAACTCAGGATGTTTAGTCCACATACTGAAGAATTTAAAAGGCTTCTTACCTTCACAGATATTATTTATTGTAATCAAAGCTGGAGAATGATCAGAGAAGGTTGGTACAAGGAAATCAACTTGACTTGATGTATATTGATGAATCCACTCCTCATTAACCAAAATTCTATCCAATTTACTCCAAATTCTTGAAGTAGCATCCTGTTTGTTACACCAAGTGAAGAAGCAGCCTGTAGTTTTCAGATGAAGTAGTTGGCATGAAGTAATGAAATTGTTAAAATCCTCAGTCTCAGAATCTGTGACAGAAGAACCCCCCATTTTCTCTTTATTACTGATAATAGAATTGAAATCTCCACCCACGAACAAAGGAGAATTGACACTTTGTTTGAAACTTAACAAGTCACACTAGAGATTTTTCCTACCTTCTTGATCTTTAAGAGCATAGACTATAGTGGCAATGCAGGAAATTTTTCCATCTTTTGAAGCCACAGAGCATGATACATACTGGTCAGAGGAAGAAATGCACTGAACTGATAGGATATTGCTGTCCTAGAGAATCCATATTCTACTATTTCTTGCTTGTTGAGAATTAGAAATCTAATCTCAATCTTTAACTATTTTCTTAGCTATAGTTTTCATCTTATCGCCATCAACTTTAGTTTCCAGAAGAGCTATAAATGCAAGCTTATAATCATACTCAAATTGCTTCACTAACATAAGTTTAGAGGTTTTATTTTAAACTCTAACATTCCAGACTGCCAGTTGCATTTATTGAGAGGATCCCCCTATCAATGCTCGAGGGAGCAAATTTATTATTTTGATCCAGTAATGAGAAGATTTCCAAATATATAACTGATTCGTGATATTTTTCTTCTTTCTTATATATTCTTTTCATGATCTTATTAACTATTCACAGTTGTGCCATTGGGAGTCCCTTAATTAGTATGTAGTTTTCCATCCACGAACCACTCTTTGCACTAATTCCAAAAACAAGCTAAGACCATACATTTGAAAACGCAAGGTAAACTTATCCGTTGGAATAAAAATAAATCAATGATTAAGGAAATACTTATTTTTTGAAGCTTATAAGTTATGCTGGTTTTTGATGGTTTTTGGCTTTTATGATAAAAAATTTTATAAAAATTGCTAGGAGTAGAATGGTAATTTGTTAGCCAAATCTAGCTTATTTAGATAAGCTTATAAGCTAGTTTTTCAAAAGCTATGGTATATTAGATTTTGAAAATGGGACTTCTAATAAACTAACTTATTTAATATTTTACCAAGCTGGTTGAAATAAAAAAATTAACTTAAAAGCTAGTTTGACCAAAAAATAAACTTCCCCAAATACCCTCTAAATCTAGTTCGGCAAATAACTAAATCAGAACTTACTGTTATGCCAATTTTAAACCACCGACCAGACCAAAATTTCCCCGGATTTCTGTGTTTGCATATCCGTTACATGGGCCTTTTCTAGCAAGTCCACTCGTTGCATATAACATCCACTTTAGACAATAAACATATGATATCCAGCAATTCACCAAGGAGACTACTGTATCAAAAATCCAACGCTCCTACTTGAATACTAAAATACAACTTGATTAGATTCTTTAAATTGGCACGTGACTCAGTTAAGAAATTTCACTCTCTTTTAATTAGTTTGTACTATTGCTTTTCCAATTCATACTATTCACCTACATTATTAGAGAACTTTGAATTGGACTTTAGCTTGTCCCGTTTTACAACCAAATTCTCTCTAGCAGGCATCATGCAAACAAGTTATAGTTGTTTTCGTAAGGCACTGTTTGGCAACTGGAAAATAAACTAGTTCTTTTCTAAACTAGTTCAAAAGTAAACTATGGTGGGGTATGGATAAAAAAAACTAGTTTAAAGCCAAATTTTGGCCTAGAAAAACTAGGTCTAGCCTTGGTCTAAATTTTACCGAACTAGGATTAAGACTTTGGACCAATGTTATTTCCACTTGGTCTTGTTTAGAAAAGGAAACTAGGGTGGGGGTTGGATTACAAATAAAACTAATTTAAGGCTAAATTTTGGCCTAGAAAAACTAGTTCTAGTCTTTGTATAAATTTTGCCAAACTAGGATCAAGACTTTGGACCAATGTTATCTCCTCTTGCTCTTGTTTAGAAAAGTAAACTAGGGTGGGCGGTGGATAAGAAAAAACTAGTTTAAGGCTAAATTTTGGCAGTCTTGATTTAAATTTTGCCAAACTAGGATTAAGACTTCGGACCAATGTTATCTCCCCTTGCTCTTGTTTAGAAAAGTAAACTAGGGTGGGGGATGGATAAGAAAAAACTAGTTTAAGGCTAAATTTTGGCCTAGAATAACTAGTTCTAGTCTTGATTTAAATTTTGTCAAACTAGGATTAAGACTTTGGACCAATGTTATCTCTTGTTTAGTGGGCTTGCCAAATGCGGCCTAAGCAAGCTTACATAAAATGGATCAAAACTAATTGATGGGCCAGGCCATTGACGTTGTATTTTCTTGGACTCAGACGCATATTGCACATATTTTTCGCTTGCCTGGTCCAACAAGCACACGCTCCCAATCAAGCTTGACACTAAGTCCTAAAAATAGAAAAGATATTCGAGCCCTCCCACTTTAAGCTGAGGTTATAAAATTCTAAAATGGCCGAAATGAGGTTGTGGTTTTATGGTACAACTCTTAAATGGGGGTATTATTACAGTAGATTGTGCATGCGTTTAGGTATGAAATGTACTAATTAATTAAATAGTTGAAGGGGTTGTGGGGAGGGTGTTAAGATAGCAAGAGAGATGATTCGTAACAAGCATATTAGGTAAAGTATATTCTTTACTTATTATCCAGAGTTTGCTACAACTGCCTTGTGATCACAATTTAGTAGTTCGTGATGGTAATTAATAGGTGTGGATCCAAATTTCTTGGGGTTTTACCTTAAAACAAATATATAATATTATAAATGAGCAATTAAAGTATACTATACGTACATTCACATTAGTAGTATCTAATGTGAATGTATGTATAGTATACTTTATTGTGGAATATATAAATGAGCTTTCACTTTATTGTTTAATATGTTTAAATCAAATTGTTGATATCTGTTATCTAACAAGAAATTTATTTATAGATTATGAGGGGGATTAGAGTTCTCAAACATCTTCAGATGGATTGTTCTTGAGCTAACAGTCCTATTCTGCATATGAAGAACATATAAGAGGTCGGAGTTTGGATCTTCGGTGGTTCCTCCAAAGGTCAAGTTAGTATAAAACTTGAGTGGAGAAGATAAGTATGCAGGAGTTCTTTGGGGTAGAATTTGCTTACCCTAAGCAGCAGACATCACTCCCATTTTATAGTCGATCTAAAGGGGCAAAATGGTAACTTAGACTGAGTTAAATTGAAGGCTTCTTTGACATTTACTTTACAGGTGTCGGCTATACTGAGGGGGATAAGTCACCTAGGCGTTTAATGTGATGGTGACTCGACGTGCGTGGTACCGATGAGGTCTGATGAGTCATAAAGACTTTTAGGGCTAGAGTAATTATGATTTTGTTCATGCATTTAATATGATGGCAATCAACTTTTGGCAGGGGGCTCGAGGATGTACTGCCTCCCTATTCGTCATTTTGGAGGTCTACAAGTACCGCCTCTTCAGGTGGTGTCGCGAGTTGTCGGCCTGGACGGGTCAAGTGTTGAAAAGGTGCGGGGTCATTTTGAATGGTTGGCAGAGTGAGGATGTTTCTCATCTCGAACTAGCGAGCGAGCCAACAAACGGCTGCCTTTTTAGTCGGCCTCATAAGTTGTGGCCTGACCTTGGACCTGCTTGGAATAGTTGGCTCATGGTGCTTAAGTCGCCCCTAGTCATGGTGAGACCGAACCGAGGATTAGTAAGCAAGGGACACATATCGATTCTAGAGAGAGGATTAATACTTATGTTATTCACAGAATATAACACTGGACCCTTTCATTCAAACTCAAAAGGCCGAGTCTGAGTGAAATTTGAACAGCCGAACGGTTGGTATCTCTGAGATGCATTTATGAGGAAAGTGAAGGGTCGTTGTTGGTTTGACAAGCTGACGTCATTGAAGAGTGTGCGCCGGCATCCCCTCATTTCCAAAGTAAGTGTTAGACCCTAGAGGGGGGGTGGGTGATTAGGGTCTTATGCTAATCTAATCTGATTTTATATCAATTAAAACTTATTAATAAATTATTCTTGTAAGATAGATATACAATATGTTTTGAGCAAGAATATGCAATATGAACAAAGGAAAATATCCTAGCAAAGAGATATACTATGAGATATATGCGAGGATATACGAACAATACAAGGATAAATAATCTAAAATAGATAGTGGGGAATATAAACAACAAGAAATATACAAAGGTGATATAAGATATAAACATAAAGATAAGTGCGCCAATGCAATCACAAACAAATGATATGATCACGGAGTTCGGTCCCCACGATCTAACGTCTCCGCTCCTCACCTCGAGGAGATCTCCACTATCAGAACCTGGTTTTTTACGCTCATCCGAATAACGTTTACACCTCACACTCGGTTTTCTAGCTAACCGAAAACTTTACAATCTCGCAATCTTGCAATCACACTTTACACCCTCTCAAGTATTGGTCTCTAGTACGTGTCTCCGTCAAGTGTTAGGAATTACAACCTATCTCTAGGTATTGTTACCTACCCCACTCCTCTTGGGATGATCGGTCTCTCACCACACACTCCTCTCGGTGTACAAGTGTATTACAAAGTGATCTACATAATTAGGCACACAATACAAATAAATTGTTCTCTACATAGATGAGAACACAATGTAGACTCACTCTCAATTGTTACAACTCCCCACAACCCAAATTATACTAAGTATGAAAAACAATAAGCTCAATGGTTATGTGTGTAAGCAATGAGAAAATCAATCATAAACTCAATATAAACCCTAGCTTGATGAAAATAATAAATAACAAATAATTAATACAAAGCTAGTATTGAGTTTAAAAATTCTTCTCTGAGAAACAAGATGGAGAGATGGATTGAAATGAAGCTCAAACAATGTAGATGATCTCCTCCACTTGTGAGAAACTTCTTCACAAACAAACTCTTTTAAAACACACTAAACAAACTTTAAAACTCTTGTTAAACTTGTTTAAAACATTTTTTGAGTTATAGAACTGAGGATATGTGGGGGTATTTATAGGAACCCCAAAGCCAAGAGAAAACAAGACAAAAAGACCAAAAACCCAAAAACAGTACAATCTGAAAATATAGCCGTTACAGTGTTATGAGTCGACTCAGTACTGTTCATGAGTCGACTCATAAGTAGCCGTTATAAGCTAAAAACCAACTTATAGGTCGACTCATAAAATTCATGAGTCGACTCATCATGCATGGGTCGACTTATGAAGTCATGGGTTGACTCATCAGAAACAAAACACACTTTTCAGCACAGTTTATGAGTCGACTTATGATAGGCATGAGTCGACTCATGATGTTATGAGTCGACTCATCAGAAACAAAATATAAAGTACACAACAGTTTATGAGTCGACTTAACACTATTCATGAGTCGACTCAAGACATGCACACAGCCTGTTTTAAACGGTACATGTCAACTTAAAACAGGATTTAAAATATCAAATAAATTTAAAAAAATATAAAACTTTGAGAAATGATTATAAACATGATAATAAACATGTTACAAAAGGAATTTTTAGAATTGCATTTGCCAATAGTAAAATCTTACCATTTTCAAAACTAGTCCAAAACTTGAAAATACAAAACACATGTTTTTGATATTTTAGCTAAATCATGTTTTAAAACTTTACAAAATAATTTTATAGATTTAATAAAAGATGTATACAGTGAATGTTAAGTCTATAAACTAAAAACACAATACTTTTGCGAATACAATAGAATATGAAACAAATGAGATGTGTATAAATAAAATTCTTCATATCTATAATACCAAAACAACTTATCCACATGTATAAACATTTTTTGGAATTTATTTATAAAAACTTTATTTGTGGATAAAACCAAAATGTATATATATAACTATATATAAAAACCAAATACGTGTGTATGTGTATATATGATCTTAAGGTATTAAACACACATAATATAAAACCTATACTATATTACCCAAGCTATGATCTTGATCTTCAATAAGCTCTACTTGGTACAATTGTGGATGAAGCTTGAACTTGAATCTTTAACTTGAATTGCAAGGCTTCACTCCATGTTTCTGCCAACCTCATTGGATATGATCGTTATCACACAATTCCATCCATCCTCCAACTTGTTGTTTGTCTACAATAAATAGATAAATACAAACACTAGACAAACAAAATTAGTAGTAAATTATTTGTTAAACATCATCAAAACAAAGAGGTCAACAATCTTCCCCTTTTTGATGATGACAAATAATTTACAAAAAGAATATATGCATGAAAAGAAATGAATATATAAATGATAATTATCATGCATATAAACAAAAAGAATATATTCATAATATTTCTCCCACTTTGACAACATCAAAAAGGGGACAAAAGGATGAAGAGAGCGAAAGCTCCCCCTACATATAAGCATTGGTGAGTATAAAATAAATATAAGGATTGCTCCCCCTATCAAAATGCCATATAGAATATATGAAATGAAGTGCTAAGGTAATCATATGTGAGTAAGCATAGATGAATGTGCTAAATATCACTCACATACTACAAGATAATGAGAATACATATAGATGTACCATTGAAATAATGTGTCTCAAAACATAAACATAAAAATCATGAATAAAAATAGATTTATGAAATCAAAAGAAAAGGAACATGAAAATCATGCAAAATGTTTTCAAATAAAAACAAATTAATTAATGAAATCATAAATCAAGATTTAAGCCCAAAAATAATGTTTGATCAATAAAGAAAATTTTCTTTATAAAACTTGATCAAACCACACAAAGAATATAGTATAAAGCATATTTGAAATTTAAATCATCTATTTGTGCTTATATAATGAATTGAAAAGAACAAATCAAAGCAAAATTTTCATAGTTCAAAAGTAACATACAAGAATCATAAACTATGGATTTTAAAAACTAAAAAACATCTTTAAGAGTATAAAACCAAACCATCATTGTTTTTTCATAAATGAGAGAGGCAACCATATCAAGCTCTTGAGCTTGTTCTAACCCATATAAGGACTTTTAGTACCACGTAAACAAGATTTGGGAATAAACACCTAATAAATCCTGGGAGGGTTATATAAACACAAACCTCTCATCAAAACAAAACCAATAATCATGAAAATAAAAGAATTTGACCAATAAAAAGAATTATTTTCATGTTAAAAAATTTAAAGTATAATTTTCAAAACCAAGAAAATGAAAAAGAAAAACACTAAAATACTTGGTTTAAAAATCAAATTTATTTTGGTACCCAAGAATTCTTGGTACCAAAAGGTTTAGGAACATGACCCTTATCATTTAAGCTCAAAACCCTTGGGTTATGAACCCATTTGGGCGTATTTAGTGTACGAACACGGTCAAAACAAAAATTATATAAATGACCTTTTCGATTGTAATAAGTGCAATGAAAGAGGCCCATTTGTTTTTGTTGACCAAGTGGCGATGCATGGGAATCATTTGCAAAAATTGATGGTCTTTTAAATTCTTTTTGTAAATGAGAAACATTATCAAACAAATGTGGTCTTTTTGCAACATTTTGTAAAATAGGAGCTTTTTGCATATCAAAACAAATTTTAGCAAGATATCTAAATTTACCACACACATCACATTTAAACACATGTGGTCTACTAGAAACATTTGGCAAACTAGAATTCTTTTTCAAATCAAAGCAAAACTTTACCAAATGGCCAAAACGACCACATTAATCACATTTAAACACATGAGCATGCTTATGATGAACATGATGAGTATGTGCATGTGTATGTGATAAAGAAGCCTTATGAGATGCACAAGAAGCATTGATATTAGCATTTTTAGATTTTTATGCATCATAGCAAAATTTAGCTAGATGGCCTTTTCGGCCATAAATAAAACATTTGTAAATTTTGCTATACAAGTATGCATAGTGTGTAGGTGATTTTGTAGCACTAAATTTAGCACACTTGTCCATAAGTTTCTTATGGTTATCAATGTATATTTTCAAAGTTAAATCTAAAGATGAAATGCGTTTATTCACAAGATTCAAATCTTTATTATTAGGCACATATGCATTTTTATTAGAAGTAGAACATATATAGTCATTTATAAAGGAAGCAGTATCAATTTTTATATTCTCTACTTCTAATGTGGCATCATCTTTTTCATGAGATAAGCTAGTTATAGCTATGGTTAATTTTTCATTTAACATGTCATTGTTTTCTTTAAGCATGATATGTTCTTTTGCAATGATATCCAATTTTGACTCTAGCTCCTCATGATCGGATTTTAATTCTACATGCTTGTTTTGTAGGTCAATAGAATCTTTATGCAATTTATTATAGGTATGCAATAATTTTTTACTAGCATAAACAAGTTCATCACTAGATAAATATTTAACGGGTTTGGAACCGCATACCACACTAGGGCTAATGCCTAGTGGCCGTGTACATAATGAAGCTCTAATATCACCTAAAGAAGAACCCTCCAAACTATGTCGGATTTCCTCCAAGTTGCCTTGATGTGCTTCTATGAATTTTCATAAATTGTAAGCACTATCAAAATGAACAAACTTGTTAGACATAGATGAATCAAAAGCATTTAGCAAAATTTCTAACAAAATCTTGTTCATTATAAGCATCATCTATAATTTCCTATAAATCAGAATATTTAGATCCAACAAATAGCTTAAATCTAACACACCATTAGGCATAAGGGAAATTATCTAATTTTGGAGCAATATTGATGGTATAACCTAAACTAGGTGCACATTGCATATCCATAATATATGTATATATGTTCAAGCAAGATGACAAAGAAAATCTAAACAAGATTAGCACAAAAATATAACTTGGATCTTTAACTCAATGTGATTAGACTTTAAATCAATTGCACCAAGCTCGGATACCAATTGTTAGACCTTAGAGGGGGGGGTGATTAGGTTCTTATGCTAATCTAATTCGATTTTATACCAATTAAAACTTATTAATAAATTATTCTTGCAAGATAGATATACAATATGTTATGAGCAAGAATATGTAATATGAACAAAGGGAAATATCCTAGCAAAGAGATATACTATGAGATATATGCGAGGATATACAAACAACACAAGGGTAAATAATCTAAACTAGATAATGGAGAATATAAACAACAAGCAATATACAAAGACGATATAAGATATAAACATAAAGATAAGTGCGTCAATGCAATCACAAACAAATGATATGATCACGGAGTTCGGTCCCCACGATCTAACGTCTCTGCTCCTCACCTCGAGGAGATCTCCACTATCACAACCTGATTTTTTACGTTCATCCGAATAACGTTTACACATCACACTCGGTTTTCTAGCTAACCGAAAACAATCTCACAATCTTGCAATCACACTTTACACCCTCTCAAGTATTGGTCTCTAGTCCGTGTCTCCCTCAAGTGTTAGGAATTACAACCTCTCTCTAGGTATTGTTACCTATCCCACTCCTCTTGGGACGATCCCGTCTCTCACCACACACTCCTCTCGGTGTACAAGTGTATTACAAAGTGATCTATACAATTAGGCACACAATACAAATAAATTGTTCTCTACAATAGATGAGAACACAATGTAGGCTCATTCTCAATTGTTACAACTCCCGACAACCCAAATTATACTATGTATGAAAATACAATAAGCTCAATATTTGTGTGTGTAAGTAATAAGAAAATCAATCATTAACTCAATGTAAACCCTAGCTTGATGAAAATGATAAATAACAAATAATTAATACAAAGCTATTATTGAGTTTAGAAATTCTTCTATGAAAAACAAGATGGAGAGATGGATTGAAATGAAGCTCAAACAATGTAGATGATCTTTTCCATTTGTGAGAAACTTCTTCACAAACAAACTCTTTTAAAACACACTAAACAAACTTTAAAACCATTGTTAAACTTGTTTAAAACATTTCTTGAGTTATAGAATTGAGGATATGTGGGGGTATTTATAGGAATCCTAAAACCAAGAGAAAACAAGACAAAAAGACCAAAAACCCAAAAACAGTACAATCTGAAAATATAGCCGTTACAGTGTTATGAGTCGACTCAGTACTGTTCATGAGTCGACTCATAATTAGCCGTTATAAGCTGAAAACCAACTTATGGGTTGTTTGCGTCGAAAGTTGCTGTTTTCATTGCTATCAAATCTATTACAACTTTAATCGTTACAATAAATTCGAATAAAATAAAAAGTTGATCTTTTTATAAGATCTCCTTACATAATGAAAATAAAACAAGTTTACAACTTTATCAAACAAACACAGGGAAATCGTTTATTAGTCCTCTGCTTACGTGGGATCTTTGCCTGTGCCGGGGTTTATCCGTGGACCACCTTTGATCAAATCCGGTTGATAAAAAATTCGGCAGAGGTTCGTCTTCACCGAAGTAGTGTTTGATTTGAAGCGCTGAGATCGACCAAGCGAAATCAGAACTCTTCTCGAGATCAAGACCAAGCCTGATCTTAAGGAACGGACGGGAACGAGCTTCAGATCTCTCGAACTCTCCTTCTTTATGCTGAAGAACTCGCCAAGATCTGTCCACCCTCGCTGAAATTCGTGCTCCCTTAGACTCCTAAATCCAGCAGCACTTCCTCGTCATGATAATTAATCCGCCCCCGAGAAATGAGCACCCGAGCTCATATTTATAAGCTTCAGAAGCGGTTATTTTGATGAGAACAAGTGATTTGGCTCTATCTTCAGTTAATAACTGATTAATCATGCTAGGGGATGATATCAAGTCAGTTTGGATGCTCAGGAACGACCAAATCCCGAGAAAAACCGTCAAAAACCAAACCGGGGTCAAAACAACGCGTGCAGGAAAAATCCGACCCACGGCTACTATAGCGCGGGTCGGAAAATCCGACCCGCGGTTACTGTAGCGTGGGTCGGAAAAATCTGACCTGCGGTTACTGTAGTGCGGGTCAGTTTGAGACATTTTTGGTATTTTGGCCTTAACTCTTTCGTACGACCTCCAATTAAGCTGATTCAAGATATGTTGGAAAGCTGACGATGAGATCTACAACTTTCATGTTTTAAGATTTTTCAGATTCAAATCGTAGCATAGTCAAAACTTTGCTTCTTTCTACGATCAGATCAAGGTAGCGCGTCCGACCCGCGGTTACTGTAGCACCCCCAGTCCGACCCGCGGTTACTGTAGCACCCCAGTCCGACCCGTGGTTATTGTAGCACCCCCAGTCCGACCCGCGGTTACTGTAGAACCCCCAGTCCGACCCGTGGGTACTGTTACAAAATTCCGACCCGCGGTTACTATAACAGCCTTAACTCACTCATCCGACCTCGGAATGAGACGATTCAAGATGCGTTGGAAAGCCGACGAGGAGATCTACAGACTCCCATGATTAAATCATATGTGAAATAAATAGGACATGAAGGGTGCCCCACCTTTTGTAAACGACGTGGGGCTCCCGATCAGCTCTCGTTTTCGTTATTTCGAAGTTCAGTTGCTTCGTATGACCGGTCGACTCACTTCATGTGTTTGTCATTATCAAACGAGCTCCTGTGACTCTAATATCAATGTTTATCATCTTCTTTCTTTCTCGAGCTGTGTGCGGACACCCATAGGCATTTTTAGATGCCTACAGATACCCCCTCCAAAGTATTTCAGACTCATTCTTTTATAGAGGAGTCTGGAATGCTTTGGATAAGATAGGCCATCTCCTCAATTTCGTAGAGTGACCTTGAACTACCTCAATTCTTAACTTCTTCAGCCTCCAATCTATTCATTATTTCGTCGAATAGATGAAGTTCTTCCGGCACTGCGTTTATCGTCTGACCGTTGTCGAAATATTAAACTGAGATTGGTGTGTAAGTTTCTGAACTTAGCTCGTGCCATTGAGTTGACTTTGAACTGATCATCTTCGTCAGAAATTCATATCTGATTCCGATTGAACTCCCTGAAATCATCGTTTGCCTTATTTTGGCGAGATTGCTGATGCGTTGACCGATATCGATCTTTGTTGTAACGCGTTGACCGGCGTTAACATAGTTTATACTCGTACGTTTGCTGGAGTCTACACAGTTTAAGCTCTTAAGGCATTGGAGCGTGGCGGTCCCAAATGTTGGGCTGCAGGACCAACTATTAAAGCTGATTCATCTGCACGTATGGGTCTTATCCTAAATTTGTTGCATGTCCAAGTCACGAGACCAACTAATGGGGCTGGTGCATCAGTGACTTTCGCATATATAGGATTTTTGGTAAACCCTCAGCCATCAACGGGTTTGATGAGCCTTTACCGACTACCGTTTGAGTCGGGATAGCATGCAGATTGTTTAAGTCCGTTCCGCATGTGACGTTATACTAAAGGAATGAACTCCCTTAGACTTGATGCTACAATATTGGATACGTAGACTTCATCATTGTTACGGGAATAGGCTACCCGGCAACGCGTGTTAGGCGCTGACCTATCCCTACTTAGGCTTCGGGATAAAAGTCCCCAGACTCAGATTCTGGTGTCTTCTTCAAACGGTGAAAGACTAAACCGGCAACGCGTGTTAGACGTTGACTTATCCCTTCTTAGGATTCGGGATAAAATTCCCCGTGCGTGTGAGGCACGGATTTTGGTGTTATTAATAACAACCTGCTACAATGTCAAATATGTGGGCTCTCGTTCTTTTTACGGTTAAGAACTAACCGGCAACGCGTGTTATGTATTGACTTATCCCTGCTCAGGATTCGAGATAAAATTCCCCATGCATAAAAGGTATGGATTTTTGTTGCTACGATGCTGAATACGTAGACTCGGTCATTTTTACGGGAACGAACCACCCAGCAACGCGGGTTAAGCGTTGACTTATCCCTACTTAGGCTTCGGGATAGAATGCCCCAGACTGGATTCTGGTGTCTTCTTCAATCGATGAAAGACTAAACCGGCAACGCGTGTTAGGCGTTGAGTTATCCCTGCTTAGGCTTCGGGATAAAATTCCCCATGCGTGTGAGGCACGGATTTTAGGAGTTTGAAAAAGCGGAGTCTTCTCTTGGGGCAAAGACGAACCCGATGCAGGAGAGGAAGAATTTTATATTCTATCTCCCAAAGCTAAAGAGGAAGAATTTTATATTCTATCTCCACTTATAAAAGGAAACTCAAAGTGGGATCTCTACTTCAAGAATCCGAGAAGGTGAAACTAAGAGTGGGATCTCCACTCCGAGAATCAAAAAGATTCAGATAATCCTAACTGTCGGAAGGTTTAATTACCGAACTAAAGATGGATTTCTCGTTTATCGAGAGTGAATTATGGTTTTGGTCCTTACTGTAGGAAGGTTTGACCAAGCGGAAGTTTGAGGTGATCCAAACTGTAAGAAGATTTGATCACTCGATTTGAAAGTGGACCTCTCGTTCATTGGAGGAATCGAGAGGGGATTTTGATTATGGTCCTAACTATAGAAAGGTTTGACCAAGTGGGAGTGTGAGATGACCCTAACTTTTATAGGTTTGATCACTCGATTTGTGGACCTCTCGTTCATTGAAGGAATCGAGAGGGGATTTTGATTGTGGTCCTAACTGTAGGAAGGTTTGACCAAGTAAACAGTGAGAGTGGGAGTACAAATTACTGTAGGAATGTTGATTCGTACAAATCACTCAAAGGGGATTCCTAGTGTTAAGTGATAAATACTTAACACAGAGGGGTTTTACAATCGTCAGAGATTGACAGATTAAAATTCCAAGCATTATATCCGGACTCTAACCATGAAAGTGTTGAGTGCACGAACGTAGCGGAAGTTTGAATGAGTTAAACCGGAAAGAATTTCGGTGATCCCACCGTCAATTAGTCTGATCGGTGGGGGGTTTTTATGGTGGAAGACTATGAGTCATCGAACACCAATGGAAGTTGTGTGAGGGAAGATTGATCCAACGAAGTGATCGAATCTTATCTCAGCAAAAGAGTGTTCGGAAACCACAGTGGGGGTTTAGTGTTTATCACTTTGTTCGTAATAATCGGGTTATCCCTAAGAAAATTACATGTAAAAATTCTTCCGGGAACTTCCCGTTACATGAATCATCCACCCCCAGCTTCCTTCGCGAAACTGGGTCTAACATCATACTGAGCCACATGACTGGGTTATCCTTAAGAATATTACATGTAAAAATTCTCCAGGAACTTCCCGTCAAGAGTGGGAAACAGTTTAGACTCATATACCTATTGGAGTAATTAAGAAGCAGTTTATACTCATATACTCTTTGGAATTTTAGAATGAGCAGTTTATACTCTTATACTTGTTGGAGTGTCAGAAGGAGAAGTTTATACTCTTATACTTGTCAGAGTGTCAGAAGGAGCAGTTTATACTCTTATACATGTCGGAGTGTCAAAAGAAGCAGTTTATACTCTTATACTTGTCGGAGTGTCAGAAGGAGCAGTTTATACTCTTATACTTGTCGGAGTGTCAGTATACTCTTATACTTGTCGGAGTGTTCATTCGTCTCAATTGAGCGATATAACGCCGGCTTCAACCAAGGTTTGGATGCTATTTTTGAGCGCAAAGCAATCCTTGGTGGGATGAAAGATCCTCCTGTGGTACGCACAGTATTTCGGATCCGCAGTATTATCAGCTTCCTCCTGATTTACGACAGGTGGCAGCTTGATCTTGTTGTTTTCAAGGAGGGATTCGAAGATGGCTGGAACATCTTCGTCCTTGAAGGAGTACTCTTTTTGGAGTCTCGAACCCGAAGTCTTCTGCTATCTTCGGGGTTGCCGTTATGACGTTTGATTAGCATCAATAGCAGCTGCAGGTGCCTTGCCCTTACCACGGGAGGCGAAGTTTGAGTTTGGAGGATTAGCCGTTGGTTGGCTCCTCTCGGCCTTCTTTCTTTGGAGGAAGCGTTCGGCCCGCTCTCCGCGCACTCTCAACTCTTTCTAGGAGTTGGACGGTGCTACTCCCATAACTTCCAACACATCCAATAAGAGGTTGTTGTGACAGGTTTGAAGGATGAAGTGCTCTGTGATTGGATCTCGGCAGTTCATTGCCTTATTCCGGAAGCGTTTAACGAAGTCGTTGATCATTTCGTCGTCTTCTTGCTTCTCATCGAAGAGTGTCCTGATTGACACCTCGGCGTCATCATCAAAGAAGTGAGCGAGGAACAGGCTCTCCAGGTCTTCCCAATTATTGATACTTCCGGACTTAAGACGGCGGTACCAATCGAAGGCGGGCCCGCGAAGGGTGCCCACGAATGACCGAACCATCAAGGCTTTATTGCCAGAGATCATACCCAAGTGGGACTTAAAGTAGATCAGATGATGCGTAGGCGAACCCTTCCCGTCAAACGGTGTGAAGTTAATCAGGTTGAACTTTGCTGGGTACGCTATTGAATCCCACCCCTTTGGATAGGGACACGGAATGCATGTCCTTTTTACCTCTCGAGCAGACATCAGAGTGTTGATTTTGCTCTCGAGATCTTTCATTTTCTCATCCTTGCTCGTATCGGGGCTTAGACGATTCTTAAGAGGAATAACGGGGCTACCCCCAGTATTGTCATTATTGGTAGGATCACCCCCAGCGTTTTGGTTAATGGGAGGGTCCTCAGTATTGAGGCGTTCATCCACATCCGAATCGCTACCTGCTTGGTTGGTAGTGTTGTGATGGCTGGATTCACCAATTTGATTCGACAAAGCTCGGATTTGTTGGTCATGTTCTTCCCTCATCCGCCGCATACCCGTTTCCATTTCGAACTTGAAGTTCTCTTTTTGCCTGGCCAAGGCATCCTCAACCATTTTGGCTACTTGCTCGGTGTTAATCATAAACACTTCGCAGGATTGACCTGGGCTGGAGACCGTATTGTCAGAAGCGACTGCAGAGTTGTTATCTGACGCTTCGTCATCCAAGGATAATCCCCTCTGCATTCTCTGATAATCCCTCTGTCTAATAGTTCCCGATCGTAACCGGGTTAGACGATGCGATACAAGCGAGTCAGAATTAGACGGTCGAACCGACTTTCCCTTATCAGCCATATTTATTGTGACTTCCAGAAGTTCGTCACCTTGAATGGTCGATTGTTTCTTATGGAAACGTCTTGGCTTGGACTTAATCGCTCCGTTAGAGATCCTCTCAAATACCGAGACCCTCTGCGGAGCGGTCTTGGGGAAGCTACACGCTGATAATACTACCCTGATTAACTTGGCGCACGGGCAGTGAGACTTTGTTTCTCGGGTATATCTCTTCCGAGACTTGTTCATACCCCCAGCCCGATAGTACAACTCATTGATGTTACCATCAGAGCAACCTATCGTCTGTTTACATGAATCCTCAGGTATAACACGTTCGTTTGTCTTACGTGTTTTCTTCTGAGTATGCAACTCCTTGTTAGCGTTCTCAAGAGTCACGCGTTTAGAGTCACGCATTTGTAAGCGTGAACTCTCGACGGGCTCTTGGAGTTTGATTCGTCGTCCGAGGCGGTCAATTACAGAAGTTTTCCGTGTGTGACCCCCAGCTCGAATAATTGCTCGGGATTCAGTCACTAGGCCCAAGCGTTCTTTGATCGCAACCTTGTCTTGATCCTTATGCAAAGGACACGGGCGATCCGCCGTCCTCACCTTGAAATGGGACAAGTCCACACTGTCACGGTGCTCCGTCGGAGGTGCGAAACTCGAAGGGATCGACGAAACATGTGCATAACGTCTTCTGTCTTTACCCTGACGCGGGTCAGACTTGAGTATCCCGCGGGTCGGAGGGTCGGATTTGGGTGACCCGCAAAGTGGAGGGTCGGATCCAAGTGACCTGCGAATTGGCGGGTCGGATCTGGGTGACCTGCGAATCGGCGGGTCGGATTCGAGTGACCTACGAATTGGCGGGTCGGATCTGGGTGACCTACAAATTGACGGGTCGGATTGGAGTGACCTGTAAATTGGTGGGTCGGATTGAAGTGACTTACATATTGACGGGTCAGATCGGAGTGACCTGTAAATCGGCGGGTCGGATTGGAGTGACCTGTAAATCGGCGGGTCGGATTGGAGTGACCTGTAAATTGGTGGGTCGGATTGAAGTGACCTGTAAATTGGCGGCTCGGATTGAAGTGACCTGCAAATTGACGGGTCGGATCAGAGTGACCCGCGCGCCGGCGGGTCGGATTCAAGTGACCAGCGATTCTCGATCTTTTCGGCCGCCGTTTTGGATTTTGGCCTCCAAGTTTGATGCAATCTTGGTTGTTTCTTAGCTATGTCCTTCTTCTGCATCTTTTGTGCTTTTTGCACAAGAATTCGCGTACGCGCAAGCGCGCGGCGCTTTTGAATTCGCTCCTCCAGAGTTGAACGGATCCTTTTGATTTGGATCCATTCATTTGCTATTGGTTTGGAGGGGAGGACATCTGTCCGCTGTTGGGGTGCTTGGCGTTAATTTTCAGATCCGCCTCGTAACGGATCCCGTCAATTGACTCCAAGGCTCTAGCGAGTTGGCGCGTACAGCGTTGGCGCTGCCTTTGACGAGCTCTCTTCGATAAAATGGGCACGCCTTCTGTACTCAACTTCTTGATTGAGGAGGAGTTCAGATCTGTAGATCCGGACTCATTGGAGGCCGGAAGGGCGTTGCAAGGTTCAGCTACCGCAACAACGGGGGCGTTGATCTTCCTTCGCTTGCGAGAGGCGGAGGATCTGGAGGAGGAGGACGACAGATATTCCTCGAACTTCAGTTGGTTGAACTCGTATTCGACCACTTCTTCAACCGGGATGCAGATCCGAGGTTGCGGCACGACAGCTCCAGCAGCAAAGCTGTTGGCTCCCACTGTGGTCGCCAGTTTGTTTACGTCGAAAGTTGCTGTTTTCATTGCTATCGAATCTATACAACTTCAATCGTTACAATAAACTCGAATAAAATAAAAAGTTGATCTTTTTATAAGATCTCCTTACACAATGAAAATAAAACAAGTTTACTACTTTATCAAACAAACGCAGGGAGATCGTTTATCGGTCCTCTGCTTGCGCGGGATCTTTGCCTGTGCCGGGGTTTATTCGTGGACCACCTTTGATCAAATCCGGTTGATGAAAAATTCGGCAGAGGTTCGTCTTCACCGAAGTAGTGTTTGATTTGAAGCGCTGAGATCGACCAAGCGAAATCAGAACTCTTCTCGAGATCAAGACCAAGCCTGATCTCAAGGAACGGACGGGAACGGGCTTCGGATCTCTCGAACTCTCCTTCTTTATGCTAAAGAACTCGCCAAGATCTGTCCACCCTCGCTGAAATTCATGCTCTCTTTGACTCCTCAATCCGGCAGCACCTCCTCGTCTTGATAATTAATCCGCCCCCGAGAAATGAGCACCCGAGCTCATATTTATAAGCTTCAGAAGTGGTTATTTTGATGAGAACAAGTGATTTGGCTCTATCTTCAGTTAATAACTGATTAACCATGCTAGGGGATGATATCAAGTCAGTTTGGATGCTCAGGAATGACCAAATCCCGAGAAAAACCATCAAAAACCGAACCGGGGTCGAAACAGCGCACGCAGGAATAATACGACACGCGGCTACTGTAGCGCGGGTCGGAAAAATCCGACCCGCGGTTACTGTAGTGCGGGTCAGTTTGAGATATCTTCGGTATTTTGGCCTTAACTCTTTCGTACGACCTCCGATTAAGCTAATTCAAGATGTGTTGGAAAGCTGACGGAGAGATCTACAACTTTCATATTTTAAGATTTTCAGATTCAAATCGTAGCATAGTCAAAACTTCACTTCTTTGTACAATCAGATCACTATAGCGCGTCTGACCCGCGGTTACTGTAGCACCCCCAGTCCGACCCGTGGTTACTGCAGCACACCATCCGACCCCGTGGTTACTGTAGCACCCCTAGTCCGGCCTGTGGTTACTGTAGCACCCCATTCCGACCCGTGGTTTCTGTAGCAAAATTCCGACCCGCGGGTACTGTAGCAAAATTCTGACCCGTAGTTACTATAACAGTCTTAACTCACTCATCCGACCTTGGAATGAGAAGATTCAAGATGCGTTGGAAAGCCGACGAGGAGATCTACAGGCTCCCATGATTGAATCATATGTGAAATAAATGGGACACGAAGGGTACCCCGCCTTTTGTAAACGACGCGGGGCTCCCGATCAGCTCTCGTTTCCGTTATTTCGAAGTTCCTTTGCTTCGTATGACCGGTCTGTTGGCCTTCTTGTTTTGATGATGTTTAACAAACAATTTACCACTAATGTTGTTTGTCTAGTATTTGTGTTTTTTTATTTATTATAGACAAACAACATTGTTGGAGGATGGATGGAATTGCGCTTAAACGAACATATCCAATGGAGGTTGGTGGAATAGTGGTTGAAGCTTATGCATTTCAAAGTTCAAGAATATCAAGTCAAGCCTATTGAATATCAAGATCAAGCTTTGGTATATTTAGTTTAGGTTTTATATTATGTGTGTTAGATACTCTAAGCTCAATATCATATACACACACGTATTTGGTTTCTATGCATATATATAGTTATATATATATATACATACAAGTGTTTTAGATTTTGATGTTTATATATACATACACGTATTTGGTTTCTAAGCTTAAATATTATATTCTCAGTTTATAGACTTAACAATCATCATATACATATTTTATCAAGTCTATGTAATCATTGTGCAAAGTTTCAAAACATTGTTTATGTCAAAACATCAAACTTCATGTATATCACTTTTTCATGTTTTGAACACTTTTGCAAAATAATGAGATTTCACAATTGGGAAATGAAAATTGGAAAATTCTTTTTGTAACATGTTCAAAATATCATTTGCAAATATTTCTCAAAGTTTCATCAAGTTTGGAATTGATTTTTTATGTTTAAAGGAATTTACAAATTCACGTTTTCGTTCGTGCACATGTTCGTATATGTTTTACAAAACTGATGATTTTTCACAAATGGGAAGTGATATTTGAAAAATTCTTTCTCTGAAATGTTTATCTACATGTTTAGAAACTTTTCTCTAGTTTTTACTATTTTTGAAGTTGATTTACTGTGCCAATTGATTTTACAAAATCGTATATGTTAACAGTTTTTCAGAAACTGTAAATTTATGTTCAAATATTTATTTCTCTCAACTGGGAAAAGATTTTGCAGAAATTCTTTCTCTGAAATGTTATCCTACATGTCTAGAACATTCTCACAAAATTTCATAATTTTTGGAGTTTATTTACTATTTTAAATTGATTTTACAAACAGATGCACACTGCTACAGAACTCCGGTCGACCGGACCGGTCGATCGGAAATGTCTCTGGAACTTTTTCAGGTTTGAACAGTGCGAGCGGTCGACCGGAAAAAAGGTCGGTCGACCACCCAGCTCCCAGAATGCCCTTAACGGCTATTTTTTTGTATCCGTTGGAGGGGTTTTTGGTCTTTTGGTTTGGGGTTTTTTGTTGAGATCTTGAGTGGGTATATATACCCCATTGCTGATCTCTTTTGAGGTTAATCAAGAAGTGTTTTAAAACAAAGTTTTTAAACAAAGGTTTAGGGTTTTACTGTTTGTTTAAGATTGGGTTTCTGTTTACAAAGGAGGAAGTTTTCACTGTAGATTGAGGGATTCATTCTCAATCCTCTTCATCCTCTTCTTTGTGTTTATAGAGAAGTTTTCTAACTCTTTTCTCTAGCAATTTCATTATTGATTTTCATATTCCTGTTATTGCTAGTTTGCTATTTGAGTTAGATTTTATTTTATCTCTTTGTACACACACAACCATTGAGCTTATTGTATTTACATTCATAATATAATTGGGTTGTGGGATTGTGTATCTTAGAGAGTGAGCTTTTAATTCGTTCTCATTCATTGTAGAGAACAAACACTTTGTATTGAGCCTAATTGTGAGAATTCACTTGTAATACACTTGTACACTGAGAGGAGTGTGTGGTGAGAGACGGGGTCGAATCCAAGAGGAGTGGCGTCGGTTGACGTGCCTAGGGAGAGGTTGTAACCGAGCACTTGAGGAGGAGGACACGGGCTAGGACCAACACTTAGTGTGTGAGGTGTGATTGCATAGTGATTGTATTGTGAGGTGTAAACGTTGTTCGGGTGAACGTAGAAAACCCGGTTGTGATAGTGGAGTATCTCCTCGAGGTGAGGAGCGGGGACGTAGGTCATGGGGACCGAACCTCGTAAACATATCCTTTGTTTGTGATTGCATTGGCGCACTTGCTTTTATGTTCATATCTTATATCGCCTTTGTATATTGCTTGTTGATTATATTGCCCACTATCTAGTTTAGATTGTTTACCCTTGAGTTTATATATCCTTGCATATATCACATTGTATATCTATTCTTGTTAGGATATATCTTGTTCATATTGTTTATCCTAGCTTACATATCTTGTTGTATTTCATACTTGCTAGGATAACTTGTTAATTAATTTTAATTGGTATTTTAATCGGATTAGATTAGCATAAGACCCTAATCACCCCCCCTCTAGGGTCTAACACGGTCGACTCACTTCATGTATTTGTCGTTGTCAAATGAGCTCCTGTGACTCTAATAGCGATGTTTATCATCTTCTCTCTGTCTCGAGTCGTGTGCGGACACCCATAGGCATTTTTAGATGCCTACATGGGTCGGCTCATAAAATTCATGAGTCGACTCATCATGCATGGGTCGACTCATGAAGTCATGGGTCGACTCATCAGAAACAAAACACACTTTCCAGCATAGTTTATGAGTCGACTTATGATAGGCATGAGTCGACTCAACCTGTCTGGGTCGACTCATGATTTTATGAGTCGACTCATCAGAAAAAAATATAAACTATACAATAGTTTATGAGTCGACTCAATACTGTTCATGAGTCGACTCAAGACATGCACACGGCCTGTTTTAAACAGTACATGTCAACTTGAAACAGGATTTAAAAATATCAAGTAAATTCAGAAAAATATAAAATTTTGGGAAATGATTATAAACATGATAATAAACATGTTACAAAAGGAATTTTTATAATTGCATTTCCCAATAGTAAAATCTTACCATTTTTCAAAACTAGTCCAAAACCTGAAAATACAAAACACATGTTTTTGATATTTTAGCTAAATCATGTTTTGAAACTTTACAAAATGATTTTATAGACTTAATAAAAGATGTATACGCTGAATGTTAAGTCTATAAACTAAAAACACAATACTTTTGTGAATACAATAGAATATGAAACAAATGAGATGTGTATAAATAAAATTCTTATTTCATATCTATAATACCAAAACAACGTATCCACATGTATAAACATTTTTTGGAATTTATTTGTGGATAAAACCAAAATGTGTATATATAACTATATATAAAAACCAAATATGTGTGTGTGTGTGTGTGTGTGTGTGTATATGAGCTTAAGGTATTAAACACACATAATATAAAACCTATACTATTTTACCCAAACTATGATCTTGATCTTCAATAAGCTCTACTTAATACACTTGCGGATGAAGCTTAAACTTGAATCTTTAACTTAAATTACAAGGCTTCACTCCACGTTTCCGCCAACCTCTATTGGATATGATCGTTGTCACGCAATTCCATCCATCCTCTAACTTGTTGTTTGTCTACAATAAATTGATAAACACAAACACTAGACAAATAACATTAGTCATAAATTGTTTGTTAAACATCATCAAAACAAAGAGGCCAACAGTAAGATGGTGTGTCAACTGATGGGTAGCGCTTCGATTCCTGAATTGTCTATGCGACTTTCAACGCTAATCTTAACCGTTTGCTTGCAATTCAGTTGCTCTAATCTCGCCACGTGTTTGTGTCTGAGCCTATATATATCAGCTTTGCCGAAGGGTCCTGTTTATAAATCTTTTTGAATCTTCTGGATGTTGAACCCTAGAATTTTGCCTCGAGCGACATGCAGTCATATTCTGGAGAACTACTAATGGCTTCTCTTGTTATTTCTGCTGGGCACAATGAGATGAGAAGTGATCTGCTAAGGGGATTCCATTCAAAGCTCTGTGCCACGGAGTTTGAGGCTCATTACAACCGGTATGAAATTACCCGTGTGTTCACCTTGTCAGCACCGAGGAGAGCTCAGGCGGTGTATGACCACAGTGGGGTCATTGCTCTGGTGTATCTTCGCTATCTTGAGTAGGACCTCTGCCTCCCGCTCTATCCTTTCCTCACTCGTGTTTTCGAAGCTTTGGGAGTCTCGCCCTCCCAAATCAAGCAAAATTTCATAGCCACGTTAGTGGGATTCACGGTGATCTGTCATTGGGTGGTAATCAACCTGACTCTTCATATGCTTGGCTACCTCATTAGTGTTAAGCAGGGAAAAAGGAAGAGCATTATTATTTCTAGAACCTCGACGACTTCAAAGTCATCTCGAATGATCATGAATTGAATAACGATTAGAAGGAGAAGTTCTTTTAGGTTTTTAGAGCCGACCCCATCTTATCTTGCTCGACTTAGCCTGAAATTAATAAAGATGTTCTAAGGCCAGGTTTCCTTACTACCAAGGACAAGGCGGGGCTTGAGAAGGTTCACGTCTATACTGGGTTCCGAAGGATCAAGAACTTGTTTGACTATACGGTGCTTAGGCTGGTTGCCATCTCCAGAGTCTTGTCGGACTATAATGATAGCGTTCGGCCAGTGATCTTTGCCTTACTGCTAAAGGAGTTGGACGAGACCTAGTCGGGGTCTGCAGCTAGGCCCCAAAAACATCTGAGGTCCGAGTTAGGCCCAGCCAATGCCGCAAAGGTGGCGGCGAATGCTACCGAGATAGTGGCCCAGTTGACAGGGTTGGGTGTCACTACTGCTCAGGCCGAAAGGTCCGAGAAGAGGAGGCAGCTATGGAGAGAAAGCGGCCAAGGTGCTTCCAAGATTGTGGATCCGACTCAGGATAGGGATGGGGGCGCGACAGAGACCATTGTACCCATCTCTGATCAAGGAGCTAAGGAAGGAAAAAATCTTGCCACTCCTCTCCCTATATCCATTCCTAGGGACCAAATTGATGTTGTTGTTCTAGACAAGGAGTACCCTTCTCAGATCGAGGGGGACGAAATGGTGGAGTTTGTGTTTGTTGAGGCCCAAGCTCAAGGTGGGGAGAAAAGAGCTCAGTCTTTTCCAGCCGGGTCAACCCATAGAGAGGGCAAGGAGCTGGCCGTCAAGGAGCCTGCTACTGAAGAGCCCGCTGCTGAAGACTTGCAGCCAAGATGTTTGCTGCTCATGAGGGCGGCATTGGGTTGCCCTTTTCCCATCATATTAATGAAGTATCGGTGGCTGAATGGGAGAGGTTACGGAGGCTAATGATTGGGTTGGCTGCTATTGGCCCCAGGCATGAGAGGGATCCAATTGGTGTTGATAAATTCGTCCCTACATAAGGGCTTGATAGAAGGGCATTGGTCTTGGAGTGGGGTTTTGCCCAAGCTAGGGCTATGGATCAATTCTATCTTCCTAGGGAAAGTGAAATCCTAGCAGCCATGCCCAACCGCGATCTTCACCAGGCCCTAAGGAGTTATCTACTCTGAGGGGCCTTGGTAAAACAGGAGCTCCTCGAGCGCTTTGAACATGTCCGAGATGTCTACTTTAAGCTTCAAGAGAAGCTAGAAGCCGAGATGGCTGCACAGGAGGGCACTGAGGCTAAGGTAGCCGCCCCGGAGAAGGAGCTACATGCCTGGAGAAGAAGTGATGGCAAGTAGCAACAAGATGTAGAGACACGGGAGGACATGCTTAGGGGGCTAAGGGAACACTATAGTAAGAAGTTAGCCACAATCGAGAAACTCAAGGAGAAACTCGGTCATATCGAGCATGAGATCTATGAGTGGGATGACTAGGTGAAGTACTTGGAGGATGAGGTCACAATTAAAAGGTGGGAGATCGGGTCACTTTCGAACAAGTTTGGCTGGCTCACTAGAATGTCAAGAACATTCAAGCCCAATTAAAGGAGGAGGTGGATGCTTATCAGAGGCTTCGAAAGGAGGCGGCCTGAGTAGCGGTAGAGGCTGAGAGACAACAAGAGTTCTCTCGCTGAGGTGCAAGCACAGCAGGATTGCCTCAGTGTAAAACCCTATAGATTTGAAAAATATTTTTTAAATGATAATAAATGAGTTTTATTATTGTTGGTGATCATTCTGGCATGAATGGATTAGATTGGAAGCGATTTGAGATTGATTTGCAGTTTCAGCCTCGGTATCGCGAGTCTGCTGAAATTTACCACATTTTTATTTTTAGTAATTTTTTTTGTTGATCAAATAGACACGAGGTTTGCATCATTAATCTTAGAATTTAAAGATGGTATCGTGGGTAAAGTTTTGTTGCTTTGTAACAACGAAGACTAAAACTCAATAATAATTAATAATATAAATAACTATATATGCATAAGTATTTGCTACTAATAGGTTTGTTCGCCTGAATATAATTTAGCAATACTAGGCCTGTCCATCCGGGCCGGCTCGGCCCGGCTCGGAAATCCGGGCCCGGGCCGGGCAAAACCGGAGCCCGGACCCGGGTACCCTGGGCCGGGTCCGGGCCCGGGCCCGGGCCGACTCGGCCGGGTTCCGGGCTGGCCCGGTTTATTTTTTATTTTTTTATTTTTTAATCAAAATTTTTTAATTTTATTTAAATTTTAAATTATACAAAAAGACAAAAAAAATAATAAAAATAATAATTTAATTAATCACCTAAAATGACATAAATTACAAATAAAAATTATAAAAATAAATTCTTTATTAATAATTAATAAATCATTTATAAATTACAAGTATAAATTTATTTTGGAATTCATCGCATCACAATAGATAAGTACATCCCAACTAGTTTTTTTAAATTTCTTTTCTTTTCTTTTTTTGATAAAAAATACTAAAAATTAGTTTAATATTATTATATTTTATATAATTATGTATTAGTCTATACTTACAAATTATTATGTAACTGTATATTATATATACATATATTATATGTAAATATATTTTATATATTTATAAGTTATAACTTGAGAGAGAGAGAGAATCACATAAGTAGCTGTTGCCCGTTGGGCCAATGGGGAAGAAGTAGCCATTGTAATATACTATGCTTATATACTAAGAGAGAGAGTACACACACACACATATTATACTAAGAGAGAGTATACTTATATATACTAAGAGAGAGAGTATATTAGTATATATATATATACACACATATATTATACATATATAAGAGAGTGTATATTTATATATACTTATATAAGAGAGAGTATACTTATATATACATATATACTAAGAGAGAGAGTATATATATACATACATACATACATTATACATATATAAGAGAGAGTATACTTATATACTAAGAGAGAGTATATATATACACACATATGACATATTATACATATATTAAAATATATTATATATACATATATTATATATACATATATTATATATACATATGTTATACATATATAAAAATATATTATATATACATATATTATACATATTATATATATTTATATATACATATATTATACATATATAATATAATACATATAAAAA
>BQKN01060070.1:74280-84499 GCA_022839385.1 Asparagus kiusianus
TGTAATTAGGGTTAGGGTTTAGGTATTTAATTAAAATAATTCAAATAAATAATTGCTGATACTTAAAAATTAAACTAATTACGGAATAATTATCTACAATTAAAAACATACATGTTGTGCTAATACAATAGTTGATACGAAATAGTCGAAATATATACATATTGTATAATTAAACGAGAATAATTAATAATAAAAATATAAATTCTTACATTTAAAATCAAATAATTATGGAATAATTATATACACAGTAAAACGTACAAGTTATACTAATATGACAGATAATATGTAACACTAGAAATAATACAGCAAATTATACAAATAATACATAATTAATAATATAACGTATTATACAAAATATACATAATAATAATAATAATAATAATAATATCACGTATTATTCAAAATGACATATAACAGTATCGATAACGTAACAGATAAATTTCATAAATTTTCACCGCATATAATTAATTTATAAATATTAATATCATTTAAATAAATATAAACTTAGACTTTAAATCATAGAAAATTATAGAAACTCGAGAAAAATATAAATACTCTTTTAAAAATCATAATTAAATATTTTAAAATACCAAAAAATAATTTTAACTAGTATCGAAAATTCATGGTCCTTACAAGTCCGCTAGGAATTTTTAGATTGAGCGAGGACGTTATATATGCATACCTCGAAAATTATAATTTTTTTATGACTACCTTACTTTGATTGAAAAGTATTTGCATGAATGATATGAGATACGATTTTCTTATTGTGATATGTTATGTGATATATACATATATGTTTGCGATCTCATTTATTGTGTCTAATAAACTCTCCTCCTGATAACATAAATGTCAGGACGAGGATGTGGTCGAGGTAGAACGTATACCCGAAGAGATGGGCAAGCAGAACCCGTGCTACAGCAGGCTTCATAATATCTGATCGACCTGGTAACACCGATTGCGAAAGCAGAGACTAGGAACAATCGAGGAGCGAGTAACGAACCAGACTATACTTTCTGAAGTTCCCCACCAGTCATACTAGCCGTGCCTATTGAAGAGGTAATACCAATGACTACACCATCATCACATCCAGTTGTTAATAGAGCAGCAAAGCGCGAAGCTTGACTTAGTAAGACTGAGCAAAATATTAGAAGCTGGGAGCACCGAAATTTTAGGACACATAGGATTCAATTGCAGTTTATAAATGGAAGTAATATGTGGGAAGTATTACTAGATATACTTAACGTCGATTCAGTACATAAGCAGAGGTAGCTGATGCAGCCATTTCGCAAGAGATAGTTACTGCAATGTTCCAGAAGAACAAGGAGAGTAACGGTAAGTCAGGACAGCAGAATGATAAGGGCAAGGGCAAGAGAACTTGTGCTAGACCTGGAGGACCCTAGCAGCGGGGTAAGGACTTTCAGTACTAGCAACATGGTCAGTTTAAGAAGGGAGCACAGCATGATCCCGAGAATACAGCAGTAACGCAGGATTTAGGGTGCATATTTTAACTGCAACAAGATCGGCCATAAGGTCAGTGATTGTCGCAGTGCATTAGTAGGAGGCCAGTAGGGCAGAGGCTAGGGCCAGCAGCAGGGACGATGACATAGTCAACATCAGAACCATGGTCAGGGTCAACATCAGATCTATGAGATTCCTAAGGGACAGATGGTCTCATATGTTCCACCGCCAGTAGTCCAACAGTTGCTAGCCACCGGCAGGGTATATGTAATCGTACCACGTAACCATGGTGCGAGTGAAGCCATAGTGGAAGGTAATTTCTTAGTGAACTTGTTTACAGCTCGGATCTTGTTCGATTCAGGAACTTCGCATTCTTTTATCTCTCATACCTTTATGGATAGGCTCCAGTTGGTTGCACATCCTTTAGACATACTATTATCCATCTCTACTCCTTCAGGGGAGGTATCCCTATTATAGAGTATCTGTAGGAGATGTGCCATCAGTCTAGATGAGTCCGATTTTATCATCGATTTGATCGCTTTGTGAATGTCGGATTTTGATGTTATTCTTGGTATAGATTGGCTATCATCCTACTATACCAGTATTGATTTTTTTTGCTAAAACAGTCAGCTTGTGGGCGTCCAATGGGTTTGAATTGATCGTAGCGACCTCACAGGACAACTAGTTTGCGGAGGTGATGTTGAGGGATCAGTGTGCTTATTTTTGCGAGACTAGAGTTGTCTCAGAATATCAGGATGTTTTCAGGACATACGTGGGTTTCCTCTTGTGAGAGAGGTTGAGTTCTGCATCGAGTTATAGTCGGGCACAACACCGATGTACCGATCACCCTATAAGAAGAGCGTCAGAGTGCTACAGCAAGATCATCTCCATCCTCCCCTAGGAGAAGGACTGCTAGATGAAATGGAGGCTCTATCTATTAAGTATAGTCTACCTAGATCATTTATCCTGTATCTAAGTAGAATTAACATTTAGAAACCTATAACACAAGATGTAGTACGTCGAGCAAAATAATCCAAATAAGAAAACCCTCATGTATATACCATATGTTTCGAATTATAGATGTCTAAACATTAATATCAAACTAAAAATAAACAACCTAAATAAAATCAATAATTAGAAACCCACAACATAAGACTGGTACGTCGAGTGAAATAATCCAAATAAGGAAACTCTTCATTCGAAGTCCTCCATCTGCCCCAACAGTCCAATCAGTCTTTAGCTCTTTGAAAATCTTCTCCTTTCAGATTTGAATCTAAGATTCCTCTAGTTGAGCTCTGACCACTCTATCACTCCAAGATGGCTGCACGGACAAAGCCTCCAAAAATACGCTGCTCCCTCCGGTCTCCGGTCTAAAATCAAACTGGCTAAAGGTGTGAAGATCTCGATATAACAAGCACCTCAAAGCTGAAATCCTGTGACGACGCTTCCTGATCAACGCGTCCGCTACAACGTTCACTTTCTCCGGATGGCACTGAATCGTAAACTCATAATCCTTAATGAACTCTACCCATCGCCGCAACCTCTGGTTGAGTTCTTTCTCTGCATAGACATAGGAAAAATGGATCCATAGACATAGAAATTGCTATATAAAGTATGAAGCTGATCAGATTGTTTGTGGAAAATTTGCAATAAGAAAAGAATAAAAGAATTTTATTTGATTTTGTTCTCTCTAACTACTTAGAAAAAGAATGTTCACAACTCTCTCAACTCTCAATTACAATTGGATTTCCTGATTACAAAAGAGAAGAGGATTGATCTGAATCCTCTCCTTTGTTTAAATCTGGGTTCTTCACGGTGGCGATGTAGTGCTTCCTTCGAATGCTTGCATCGAACTTGCTCTCCGTTGACGATCCGAAAATCTCAATTCGCTGGAACAAATGACTTGTCTAGTTGAACTGCTCAAGAACTCTCCACGAGTATTGTAGCTCAGAATGAGTAACAAACTCTAATAAGAAAAGAGTTGTTTGAACCGAAATAATTTGGTTAATAAGCCAAGTATCGAATATTTGGAACTCTTCTGTTGAAGATAGTTGTCCTCTGATTCTGTCAAAATCTGATCTGACCTCTCCAAATCCGATCCCGAACTCTGTTGAGTTTGTTGATATTTATAGGGAGATTAGGGGTGTAACTACCCCCATAATCCGCGCCTAAATGGGGGTTTAGTTGCCCTATTAATCGGGTATAACAACCCACGTAAACCACTCCTCAGATCATGGGTGAGAAACGGTTTTTGAAACTGTATGGATCACGTTTGAATGAGTCAGAACCTTGACTTGCGTTCTGTCATAGATTTTGTGTTTGAACGCAGCATCTGGAAGTGCGTTCTGCAGTGATTTGAAGCTGCATTTATAGCGATATGAAGCTGCGTTCTGCAGCGGATGGATCTGCGTTTGTAGCGATATGAAGCTGCGTTCTGCAGCGGATGGAGCTGCGTTCTGCAGCGGTTTGAGCTGCGTTCTGCAGCGGTTTGAGCTGCGTTCTGTAACGGATAGAGCTGCATTCTGCAGCGGTTTGAGCTGTGTTCTGCAGCGGTTGGAGCTGCGTTCTGCAGTAGTTTGAGCTGCGTTCTGTAGTGGATAGAGCTGCGTTTTGCAGCGGATAGAACTGTGTTTTGCAGCGGATAGAGCTGCGTTCTGCAGCGGTTTGAGTTGTGTTTTGTCTTTATATATGGATGACACCAATGACAAGTTGAGAAGGCCCTATTCAGGCCATTTGTGACACTTGAGGCATCCCAATAATGCTCTATCAACTGTAGGTCACTATGGCGAGCTTTTAATAAGACTGTTCACGTAGTCTCTAGATCTTTCCACTTTTCTAAAATCATTACACTGCTCATAAGCACCTCTGATAGTTGCTAATATAATATTAGTCATGTTGTTGTCGTAGCCATCAAGATCAATCATCTCAAATATGGGGCCGTGTTGATAGCTGAGGATGCAATGATTGCATTGCTTTGACTTTTGGAACGTAGCCACTAGTGTTTTGACTATAGGGACGAATTCTACCTCTCGGTTTGAAGAAATCATTGGCTTGTAATTTCTTCATGATCCATAGGGGCATCCTTCGATTAAAGCTTTCCTTTGGTAATAAGAACGTCGTCTAATTGTAACCTTCTTAATTGTGGCTTAACGGGGACTAGCTTTCTATTGCGATTTTTAGACAGCCTACAGAACCCCCTCTAAAGTTTTTAAAAGTTCGCGGTTGACTGAGATGAACTTTCGGAATACTTTGGATCCTAAATCCTTGTTGACTGATTGCTCATTCCACTCGATCTGCGATGTGGTGCATTCCATTATTTTTTCTGAAGTAGGAATTTCGTGATATGCTGAGGTCGGTCACTAAAACGCATGTTTAGATCGTGCGTTCGACCATCTGGGTTCGGGGATGCGTTCGGAAATAGAGACCCCTTATTTGAAAATTTGAAAATCGCATTTTGGGTGGGATTTTCGTCTAAAATCCCACGCTGATTTGACAACTACAGCTGTATATAAATAGACCACTGAGGTCAAATCAAAAAGTCGTTCGACCTTTCTCTTCCTTGCTTTCCTACCGGCCGCTTAACAGGGTTCCTGTTCATCTTCTCCAGCGCTTCCACGAAGGAGAAACTCGTCCCAAAATTTTCATTAACCATTCCACGTCTTCTTCGTCACTATTAGAATGGCTCCTAAGAAGAGAATGGCCTCCAAGTCCAAGATCGCCCAAACCCAGGGTGCTTCTTCGGCTAAAACCTCCGGATATGTCCAAGCCACCGCCCCGTCATCTCCGACTTCCTCAATTAACAGTAAGTATGGGAAGTTGAAAGTTATCTTAACAGATTCCTTCCCTTTAATCTCTGATTAGGGGTTTGCCTTCCCCTATTATAACATAGAGATCATACTTAGTGTTTATCGGTTTTAAAACGCATGGTTAGCTCCATTATTCATGATATTTCAACGCAGGTTCAGACCTGGCGTTTTAAATTTTGAATGCAGGTTGAGACCCTGCGTTTAGGATTTTGGACGCAGGTTGAGACCCTGCGTTTAGGATTTTGGACGCAGGTTGAGACCCTGTGTTTGAAACTTCAAATGCGAGTTGAGATCCTGCGTTTAGGAATCTGGATGCAGGTCTGGACCTTGCGTTTAAGATTCTGGACGCAGGTTGAAACCCTGATTTATAATTTTAGATGTAGATCCAGAATTTGCCTTCTTGAGTTGGACTCCTTAGTTTAACTGACTGACTTTTCTATTTGCAGTGTGCTACTCCAACGAGCCTCTTTCTTTTAACCATTACTTCGGTCATGCGGGAGGTGCGGAGAAAAATACAATCTTCAGTGTTCATTTTGAGTACCCAGCTTTCCAGGACACCAACAAGGAGCGGGCGAAACTCATTACTCAAGCTTTCCCCGAGACTCTCAGGTCCTTAGTCACGGATGCTAAATTTGAAACCGCCGAACGTGAGATTTTAAAGAAACCATCCTTCCTCTTCAGGGATTCTATTAAAATGGACCCTAAACGGATGTCGGAGGGAAACTACAAATGACTGAGGGCTGTCAACAATCGTCGTCTTTTCCTTCCCAACTTAGAGCGAATGTGGCCGATTTCTTATTATCAGTGCGCTTCCATCCCACGGTCAATGAATTGGGAACTTGTTCAGGACCAGGGAGGTGTTGCCACTGGGCATATTACTCCTTGAGGCACTCACCCGGCTGGTTTTAATCAATTTGTGGCCCTAAAACCAGGTTTATTCAAGAAGGAACATCCCGTCGGCGAACCCGCTAAGCTGGCGGAGGTCTTCATTAGAAAATTTATCTCTGTCAAAGGAGAATTCCCTGCTCAAGATTTTAGGGCTCCAACGTGGGTACATTCGAGTGAGACAGACTGGTGGGCCCGGATGATAAATTTTGTCTTGGAGGAGCTGGAAGAACCTTTGAGGATTTTAGAGCTAAGGACTCCAATAATGGCCACTCGATATGGGATTTCTCTAAATTACAGCGGACTTTTTGCTATGCTAGAATTTTATAATCCTCACACCGGTACCTTTTTCACTCCTGCTGGTGATTTAGGCTTCGCTCTTCATGAGATGTTTGAAATTTCTGGATTGTCTTTTGGAGAGCTACCTTACGAGGAGTTCATCCCCGGAAATAGGGAATTAGAGATCCTGAAGCATGGTGCCCCCGACATCTATGATACTTATTGGGAATTAATGTGCCATTTCCAGATCTATGCACAAACTACTGGGAAAAGGGCCAGTGGTGTGAAATAAGGACAATGGGCAGAATATCTTTTTTAAAATCTGTGGGACAAGGATGCTGAGGTGACTCGTTTAGCCACCAGTACTCTTAAAGAAATTAATGAGCGTATCAACGATGCGACCTCCCACTACACTTGCGAGGTAGAGGAGGATGTCTTCCCAGCTTTTACCACCTTCGAAAGCTTCCATTATCAGTCAGAAGTTCCAATCTCCGACATGGCCCTATTCGCTGGTTTTCTTACTCTTTGGTTGAAGCGATGTGTGGTACCCACTAGGCCGGTGGATGCTATTACGGTAGAGGTGTTATACCCCCGCTGTACTTCTAGCTCATGGACGACCCTTAAATATTCTTTCAGCCATGGTGTGCTGCTTGCAGAGTGGTTTGTGGGAACTCGCCTCTGAATTTGTCGCCGTCAAGAAATTGGACTCAGATGGGAAGACTATCATTCAAACTCCGACCCCTCGAGTGCCAATGCCATATATTTATTTGGTATATTGGTTTGTATTGCACTGCCCTTTGATAATGTCGACTCCTGAATTGAGTGACACCTCAACTCCTCTTGTTCAGCAATTAGAAACTGCTCAATGGATTGGTTGGTATAAAGTTAAATTCCGTGAAATATTTAGACGGGATTATAATTATGAGATCGCTTGCAAGTTTCCCATTTTCGAGGGCGGTGCGTATGGAGAAATCCATCATGACACTCCGGGACGAAATTTTTTTACCATACTCAGTAGACGCGCCTTCTGGTGGCTCATAAATATTCGCCCAGGCTATCTTATTTTTCAGCAAGGGAGGAAGTGCTTTATTGAACCATATCAGTCTTATCGCTTTTCTTGGCAATTTGGCTATGATCAGATTTACGTCGGGAATCCAAACCCTACTCTTGTGTACACAGGTAATGTGTATGAAGGAGCAAGAGCTTGGTATTACTCGGTAGTAGGATGTACGGGAGCAAAATTCTAACTGCCGCATAAGATGCCCAACGTTCGTACTTCTTTAAGCTTTTGCACGTGGTACCAAGTTGCCTCCCAAATTTTAGCCTACAACATGAATACCTCTTGCTTGAGAGCCATACGCAAATAGTATGCTTCAAAGAGGAGTGCTAAAAGGTTCCGTGCCCTGGGTGCTAACGAATATTTATCATATGAAAAGGAGATTACAGAGGACGAACAGCGACAATCCCCAGAGGGAGTTCAGGAAGAGGTCAGGATGCCGGATACTCATGAGGTGGAACCTTCGAGAGTCCAGACTCGGAGTAAGAGTGCCACTGGAAAAAGAGCACTAGACCCGGCTGAAGAAGCCAAATATGACAAATGAGCTCGTCGAAAGTTAGCACTCGAATCCCTTGCTTCTAAACTTATGTCAGATGCTCAGAAAGCATGGCATGCAGAAGAGGAAGAACGAGAGTCAACTGCTATGGAACTTTCGCCTCAGCCTGGTCTCCTTATAGTTGGTCCTGCTTTAGGAGGCCCTGTTTCTTCTGCCCATTCCTTGAATGAAGAAGAGCGTGAAGATGAATCATTTGCAGGGGGTATAGAGTTTGCCCCTGAAGACACGCTTCACGATACTGCCTCTACTGCCCCTCGCGTTGAAGAGGACAGACCTCTGGTCCAAGAACCTACGATGGCTGCCCAGCCAGACTTGGTAGCAAACAAGTCTCTTTCCGCTTTTGTATTATTACCACCTTTAGGAGACACACAGCCTAGCCCTACTACTGGAGTCATATCAAAACCTACCATCACTGGGGATCCTCCAGCATTTCCCCTCGTAGATGAAGAGGAGCCTACGGATCATAGCGATGGTGCAAATGATACAGATGATGATGGCGACCAAAGTGGGAGTGATGAGAACAATGACAACTTAGGTGATGACAGCGATGATCCCGGGGAGTGGGATATTCGACCACCATCTTCTTCAGACAAAGCGTTGACCTACATTCCTTTGCCTCTCGCGGGTAAGCATCGTTCGTTTTGATTCATGAATAATCTTTATTGTATATTTAAACAATTTTCTCATACAGATCCTATGATACACGAGGCAAGCACTGTCATCCCTGCTTCGACGCAACAGCTTATGCTACCACCAGCTCAGGTGTCAGAACCACCTTGCTTGAAGCTCTCAACGATAACTCTCCCACCGACGACCTTATTGACAATTTCTTTAGCCTCTACAGAAGTTGTAGACGTGCCAAGATCATCTACAGCGGGGGAACTTATGATTCTTCAATCGAGTCCATCTCAGCTAGATGTCGACGTTCCCTCCCAAGCTACTACGCCGAAGCTTGTCTTTTACTTAGCTCTGTATCTTCAAAAGTTTTTGTACCATCTCCCATCGCTGATTCGAGTCCCACGGATGTGCCAGATTTCCTTAAGATTTCTCTTAATTATCTAGAGAGTCTGACAAAGAAAGTGATTGAGGTAGTATTGGCTGGCAGAGATACTTTTGAAACCTTCAAGCCTATGCTCACAAATAGTTTGAATAACCTCAAGTTCGTGGGTGATGTCGACGTCGTTCGTCGTTGCTCAGAAGCTATCTCACGCCTGGAGGAACAATTAAGGTTCTTGGAGGCCTTAGGTCGTGCTGATATCCAAGCGCAGATTGCGTTGACTTTTGAAGACATCCGGGCTGAAGAGTTTAACAAGTATGAAGCAGCTCAGCGTCATATAGCTGAGGAGGAAGTCCGGGTGGAATATTTGCAAAAGCTACATGCTCAAAAGCAAGCTAAGCTAGCGCTCTCCAACACTTCTCTAGAGAATTTATGGGAGAAGATCGTCGCTACTGAAGTAGAGTTGACCAGGTTGAAAGCTTAATTCAAACGAGAAGAAGCTATTGTCACTGAGCTCAACGTCAAGAGCGCAACCTCTCTAGTAGATTACCGCACAGGAGCCAATGCTCTTACAGAGGCTAAATAGAAGATTGCCGCCATGTTACCTAACGAGGACGAGCTTCAAAAACGAGCTAAAACGCTAGTGCGAACTGATCATGAAGAGAAACTTTCTGATATTAAGTCTCAACTTGTCTCTTTTAGTTTGATGAATTGATGAGTCAGTTCTTGTATTGCTCCTTTGGTAGAGACAATGCTTATCTTCTTGTTACTTTGCTTTCCTTTGAATAATCGTATCACTGTTTTGGTTTTTCATCGTTTCTTTTGCATATCATTTTCTGACATGGAACCATGAAATTCTGCTTTAATATCAAAGGATAAATTGTTTATATGCTTTTTGTTCTAAGCACTAGAAGAAATTTGTAAATCTCAGAGGTACCATGTCACATGGTGAGTATGAGGACCTATCGCTCTATTGACGAGAGTCGATAAGTTGAAAATGTTACGATCGGAGCAACTTTGAAGCCTTATCGCTCTATTGATGAGAGTCGATAAGTTGAAAGTGTTACGATCGGAGCAACTTTGAGGCCTTATCGCTCTATTGACGAGAGTCGATAAGTTGGAAGTGTTGCGATCGGAGCAACTTTGAGGACCTATCGCTCTATTGACGAGAGTCGATAAGT
>BQKN01060070.1:84509-124380 GCA_022839385.1 Asparagus kiusianus
GGAGCAACTTTGAGGACCTATCGCTCTATTGACGAGAGTCGATAAGTTAAAAGTGTTGCGATTGGAGCAACTTTGAGGACCTATCGCTCTATTGACGAGAGTCGATAAGTTAAAAGTGTTGCGATCGGAGCAACTTTAAGGACCTTTCGCTCTATTGACGAGAGTCGTTAAGTTAGAAGTGTTACGTTTGGAGCAACTTTGAGGACCTATCGCTCTATTGACGAGAGTCGATAAGTTAGAAGTGTTGCGATCGGAGCAACTTTGAAGCCTTATCACTCTATTGATGAGAGTCGATAAGTTAAAAGTGTTACGATCGGAGCAACTTTGAGGCCTTATCACTCTATTGACGAGAGTCGATAAGTTGAAAGTGTTGCGATCGGAGCAACTTTGAGGCCTTATCGCTCTATTGATGAGAGTCGATAAGTTAAAAGTGTTGCGATCGGAGCAACTTTGAGGCATTATCGCTCTATTGACGAGAGTCGATAAGTTATAAGTGTTACGGTCGGAGCAACTTTGAGGACCTATCGTTCTATTGACGAGAGTCGATAAGTTAGAAGTGTTACATTCGGAGTAACTTTGAGGACCTATCGCTCTATTGATGAGAGTCGATAAGTTGAAAGTGTTGGGATCGGAGCAACTTTGAGGTCTTATCGCTCTATTGACGAGAGTCGATAAGTTAGAAGTGTTGCGATCGGAGCAACTTTGAGGACGGTAGAGTTCAAGAAATGAAACCCATCATAGGTTTAATGTTGACATTGGAAAGACTTTGTCAACTATTTTGCTTTAAATTGTGCAGAAGTTCTAAAGGTCTGGCACCATATTTTAAAAACGTAGAAATAGGGGTAACCCCTGCGTTTATGCTCTTGAATTGGGCTGCGTATTTTTGGAAGAACACATCTCCAGATTATTGCGTTTAGTCTGGCCTGCCTATCTTATGGACGCAGGGTCTTGTCCCGCATCTTATCAGAAGTCCAAGCGGCTATAATGATGACGAAGAGACCATACCCGTCGGGAGTCTTGGAACTCTATATCTCCGTCATTGGCTGTTTATAAATAGTCTTGATTAGTCTTGTCAAAAGCTTTATACGCTTAAACTTCCTTCTTGAATAGAGAAACGAGTTTTTCTCATTGATTCTTCTACTATTTCGTCTTGCCTTCTAGCCATGGCTTCTAAGAAATCTTGCTCGAGCGGAGACGAAAAGATGGCGCACCCTACACCGCCGTTAGAGAATGTTTTTGGGTCCACTTCCGGACCGACGTCGACGCCTCCATCACCGGTGGCTGGATCTTTTTGATAAATTTTCTTTAAATCCCGTGGATGAATTCTGGTTGATGATGACGAATAAGATTCGTCTCTTCAATCTTGAATGTAAAAGGAAACTTGCGTCTCTTTTGACGAAAACTGTTCGTCTCCTTGGTTTTGTATGCCGAAAGAACTTCCTGTGTCCATTGTCGTAACGAAGGGTCAAACCTTTAATCTTGAGCGCATGGAGAAGCTTCTGTGTTCATTGACAAAAACTATTTGTCTTCTTACTTCTAGACACAGAACAACATTCATGTGTTCTTTGATCTTGAACGCAGAAAGAAACTTCTGCGTTTATTGACGAAATGAAGGGTTGATCCCTTCGTTTTGACGTACTAGTCTGATTCTGCTGCGTTTGACGCAGAATTACACTCATAATCTCGTAGATTCATAATGCACTTAATACTTACTGCGTTCATAATGATTCAACGCGGGTCTAGCTTCCTTGCGTTCAGGCTGATCTTGACGCATGTCTAAACCACTGCGTTTGCATTCATCTATTTCATTGACTTTTTTTTTTATTTGTTTGCAAGGTGGGGCTTCTATCGCTGCTCTCCTTATTATTTCAGAAGATGCTCCTCTCATCACCCCCCTTGCTATACTCCTTCCTAATGAGGTTTTTACTCCACTCCCTGAGAGTGTGACCTTCCTCACAAAGCTTTTGGAGAACATGGTGAGGCAAACTTACCTGATTTCTGCGCAAGGCTGGGCCACTTTTTCCGACTTCCAAGGCTCATTCATGGACGTGTTGTGCTCCCTCTCCCGTATCAACCGCAGTTGGGCTCTGTAGTGTGCTGAGAAGATTTACTTCTTCTCAGGCACTGTGGAAGCCTTGGAGAAATTGCAGAGTGCTGACTTGAAGCCAGAGATAGAGGAGGTTCTTCAAGCCTTGCGATCAGGAGCTGCTACTGCTGCTGCCACTGCTGAAGAATTGAGGGGGAGGGCCGAAGTAGAAGTTCGAGCCAAGCATTCTGCGCGTATATCCCAAGCTAAAGCCCGCCTCACATCTTTTTCTCTTTAAATACTTTTTGGACTGTAATAATTTTTGATACTTTCATAACAATTACTACTCTTGTCTGTGATGAACTGTTTACATTTTCTGCAATGCCATGGTCTTTTTGTGATGTTGGAATTTCTGATAATTACCTCCTTGCGTTTGCCTGATTTGAACGCGGGCCTATCGAGGACGCATGGTTTTTGTCCTTGCGTCTAAACGGATTTGAACGCAACTCTGAGACTTGAGCTGTGGTTGTAGGATTTGCATTTATAAAAACATGACGTCTTCCAATTTGTTGAGTATTCTCTGGAAGTTTCTTGTTTTTTTTTTGAATGATCATGACGTGCGTTCGTTTATGAGAACACAGGATTGGGCCTCTATTGTGGGAGTTGAAACGTAGCTACAGAACTTTAAACGCGACCATGAGATTTGCGTTCAAGAGGGCTAAACGCATTCCATGTTGGGAATTTTTCACTAAATTGGAATTTTGCTGATAACCTTCTGGTAGATTTTGGAAAATTTTCCTTTATTATAATAAATCTCGACAACTCCAATCGTCAAAGGTGTAATGTTAACTTGACGACATACAAAGTAGGAGAACAATTTGTTCAAACAAACATTTGATAAGCAACCCCCAGCTAGGCTCAAGTGGCTTGCAACTTATGAGAAATATTTCTTGAGAAATTTCTCATTAATTGGCATCATGAGTCTGTCGCCTTTTTTATTGATAAGACGGTAGGCTCCATTGGAATAGACTGTCTCTACCACAAAAGGTCCTTCCCATTTGGGATTAAACTTCCCTTTGGTTTTGTGAGTAATCACCATAGGTTGTCGATTAGCTAAAACTAAATCGCCTTTCTTAAAACTCCATTCTTTAACCTTTTTGTTGTAGGCTTTAGAAATACAGGCTTGATATAGTTCAATCTGTTGCTGAGCTTGAAGTCACTTGTCGTCTAAAGCTTCAAGTTCCTGTAGATGTCGTTGGTGTTACTCTTCCTCTGTCAGTCTGGTTGTGATAGTGACTCTTAAGGAAGGGATTTGGATTTCTAATGGCAATACGGCTTCGCAGCCATATACTAAAGAGAACGGCGTAGCTCTTGTAGGGGTCCTTACTGTTGTGTGGTAGGCCCACAAACATTCACCGAGTCTTTCGTCCCAATCTCGTCGGCTTTTGGAAACGAACTTTTTGAGGAGCTTCACGATAGTTTTGTTAAAAGCTTCTGCAAGACCATTCGCTGGCGGATAATAGGCCATAGACGCGGCACTTTGGATTCTAAACTTATCACAAAATCTCTAAAATCCAAAGCTAAAAAACTGTGTCCCGTTGTCGTGAACTATTCATCTTGGGACTCCAAAACGGTAGATGACGTGATGTTTAATGAACTTGATCACATTCTTTGTTTTTACTTCTTTTAGTAGAATTGCTTCCGCCCACTTGAAGAAATAGTCAGTTACGGCCAAAATGAACCGGTGTCCTTTGTAAGTCAGAGGAGAAATTAGTCCCACGATGTCCATGCCCTACATTTAGAATGGCCAAGAAGCGGATGTGGGATGTAAATTTCACGGTGCTTGGTGGATAAAATCACCATGAATTTGGCATGCATGACAACGTTTAGCGTAGTCCACTACGTCTGCGAACATCCTTGGCCAATAATAACCGATTCGTCGGAGACGATCGCCTAACTTAACTCCAGGCTGATGAGCTCTACACATTCCGTCGTGAGCTTCCTTGAGGGCCTCTTTCGCTTCCTTCCGAGAGAGGCATCTAAGCAAAACTCCATCATGTGATTTACGATACAGGGTTTGAGAAACTGCATCATAATAGAATTAAAGGGCCTTTCGTTTGATAGTAGCCGCTTCCTTAGGGTCATCAGGCAAAATTCCGTATATGGCATAGTCGATGTACGGGAACCGCCAATCTCTAGCTTCAAATTCCATCGAGGTCATGCAGACTTCTCCTGTCGGTATCTTATCGGAGCTTTCCTCCATAGGAATCTTGGAACAGTATAACTCGCGTCCTGTAACCGAAATTGTAGTTTCGGCCCCTGGAGGCAACGCTAATGAGGTTGCCAACGAGGCTAAAGCGTCCGCGTAAGCATTCTGAGCTTGTGGAATGTATTCGATAAAGAAACCTTCGAACTTCTCTGCTTGCTTTAGCACTACGAAATAATACGGGATAAGATCCTCGTGACGCACTTCGTATTCCCCTCGAACTTGATTTACGATTAGCTGAGAGTCACCGTAAGCTTCAAGATGCCGAATATTGAGTTCCTCAGCAATTCGTATTCCTAGTAGAAGAGCATTTTATTCAGCCACATTGTTAGTGCAGGGTTCGATCAGGGAAAATCCTCTTGGGATTACGTGGCCATTTGGAGAAATGAACACCACTCCGACTCCCGCGGTAATTGCTCCATGAGGATTTGCTATGGATGCACCGTCAAAGAATAATTTTCACACTTGCATAGTTCCTCGAGTGACGCAAGCTTGAGCGACTTCATCGGGCAATTCTTCATACAGTTTAGATGTCCCTGGCACCCGGTGATCGGCTAAGAAGTCTTCCAACGCTTGACCCTTGACTGCTTTTTGGGGTATGAATTGCATGTCATATTGTGACAAAAGGATAGCCCATTTTGCCAACCGGCAATTCAGAGATGACGGTTTTGTCATTAGAACTCTTAAGGGATTCACCTTGGAGATGACATGAATTGTTTGCCCAACCAAATAATGTCACATCTTCTGGACTGTGAATACTAAAGCGAGACATTCTTTCTCAACTGGATTGTATCGGTGTTCGGCTCCCATCATAGTCCTGCTTAGGTAATAGATGGCTTGCTCTTGACCTTGATCGTTGTTCTGAGCTAATAAAGCTCCTAGAGAATGGTCCATAGCTCTCACGTATAACAGGAACGGTTTTCCCAATATTGGGGCTACAAGAACCGGCGGTTGGGTAAGATATTCCTTAATCTCTTCGAATGCCCTTTGGCAATCCCCATCCTAAACAAAGGATATTACTCCTTTCTTCATGAGCTTAGAAAAGGGTTGACAGCGTCCTGAAAGATTTGATATAAATCTCCGAATGTAAGCCAATCTCCCTTGCAAACCCCTGAGCTCTTTGAGATTCTTTGGGGGTGGCATATCTTGGATAGCGCGGATTTTCTCTGGATCAAGAGAAATCCCCTTGGACGTAACAATAAATCCCAGGAATTTTCTGCTTGACACCCCAAGGAATGAATTTGTCGGGTTCATCTTCAATTGATGTGCTTGCATGATATCGAATATTGTCTTCAAGTCTGTAAGATGATCACCCTTATGTTGGCTTTTTACTGCTATATCGTCAACGTAGCATTCTATCTTCTTACGCAGATGTTCGTGGAAGATGGTGTTCATTGAGTATTGATAAGTTGCACCTGCATTTTTCAGGCTGAAGGGCATCACTGTGTAGCAATACACCCCCAGTGGAGTTCTGAATGGAGTATGCTTTTTGTCTCCAGGATGCATCTTGATTTGATTGTACCCTGAGAATCCATCCATGAAAGACATCCTTTTATATCTGCGGGTATTGTCGATCATGACGTCAGTGATAGGAAGAGGAAACTCGTCTTTCGGACAAGCTGCGTTGATGTCACGAAAGTCGATGCATATACGGACCTTACCGTTTTTCTTGGGCACTGGAACAATGTTGGCTACCCAGTCTGGGTGTTGTTCCTCCCTGATAAAACCTGAGTCTGTAAGCTTTTTAACTTCAGACTCAATTGCGTCCATAGTATCTGGACGAAACCGGCGTTGTTGTTGTTTAACGGGTTTTGCATCCGGATCAATGTTGAGCCGATGCATGGCAACTTTTGGGTCAAGACCAGGCATGTCTTCATAGTTCCAAGCAAACACATCTATATATTCTCGGATAAGAGATATAAGATCTTCTTTCTCAGACGATGATAAATTTTCAGCTATGAAGATGGGCTTAGGATCATGTGCATCTCCCAGTTGACTTGGATCACTTTATCTTCAGTGGGCGGTTCACGTTGTTCGAAACGCATATCCCACAAGATGTTGAGGCGTTTGATCTAAGGATCATTGGTTGATTCGATTAACTCTTCATCACCTCTTGCGTCTTCATCTAGGTGACTAGTTAAAGCCATATTCACAGTCAGACTTTTAAAGAAAGGCCCAGCGCTGACATCGGATTCCCAAGAAGATGTCCCGGATGAATTGTCTTGACGCAGATAATTACTGATTTTGTTTTCTGAGACAGAGGGAGTTGTGATGTAACCCAAGCCTCTTCCGGTTTTTTGATAATAATCCGGGGGTTTTCCTTCGGGGCTTAGAGACATTCGAATTGGTGTTCGCCTTCCTTTCCCGAAGTTTAAACCTTATTTTTCGTTAAAGTTATACCACATTTGTTTCATTAATAGGAGGGAGTTAGGTTTGTGATAATGGAATTGAGGAACTCCATCATCTTCTTCAGAACTTCCCCGTTTGAGTGGTTCGGGTTTAACTTTACTGAAATGAATCGGCCTCTGCCCTTTCCTTTTGGATGGGACTTTGAAGAAAGCCTTCTGTGCATCTTCTACTTCTTCAGCTGAAGTGAAGGATGACTTAATTGGTAATGTGAGGGATGTTTCTGCACACAATGTGTGCCACGGATTGGTACCTGCATTATGATCATTCTCTGTTTGTTCAGCTTTAAAAGATTCATCAGACAAGTACGCCAAAATAAAATCTTCATTAATGCACCACTTACCCTCACTCGGTACATTTTTATTGTTCTCGACTGGACCCATTATATTAAAGTTCAACTCCCATGGACAATTCCCTTCAGGGTCTGGCTCGACGTCTGCCTCATTACCATTGTCAATATCTTCTTTCTCTTGTGATTCCGAGTAGAAGACCGAATCTGTGTGGAAGTTTTCCACTCCTCTAAAGGGGTATTTCTCCGCAATCAGGGTTTGAACTTCGCCTTCATCATTGACATACTTCATGATCTGATGTAGGGTGGACGGGACAATGTGATTTGCATGAATCCATGGTCGTCCTAATAACAGATTGTAGGATGTATCCGCATCTATGATGTAACAAGTCACTTCGGACTTGAGATCTTCGATCTAACATCTGAGTTTTATCTTTCCCAGGGGCCGAGTGCTGTTAGCGTTGAATCCGAAGATGGTAGTTTGAGTAGCATTCAACCGATGCATGGGGATTCCTAAGACTTGCATGACTCTGTACGACATGATGCTGAGTGCCGAGCCTGGGTCGACCTGAACACGACTGATTTCTGATGACCCTATGTATCCTGTATAGTACAAGGGTCTGTCATGTTTGTGCTTCACTTGCATGTCCTCTTGAGTGAATGATATGCAGGGCAGACTTCTTGCTGCTTGTGAGCATTGCAGACAAGACTGATCTTTAGATGCTTCAGGAATTGGAGTGACTTGGGTGATAAAGCTCTCCGTGTTCTTTAAGGCTTCAACGAGAGCTTCCTTGGTAGCTTTGGATAAACTCAAGAGCTCATATAGGGTAATCCTAGCAGTTATATTGGCTAGGTGTGCCATGACATTGAACTGGAAGGGAGTGCTTGATTCCCCGAGGTCTTGATGAAGATTTTTGTTGAACCGGAGCTCTTTTTGCTGCCCTTTGTCGACCGGCTTTTTTGGTGCAGAACCACCAGCGTCTTGGGGCTGTTCTTCAACCTCTTGGGCAGGCTGGTTATAATCTTTCAAATAAACCTTTCCCGACCGAGTGCCAGGATTGTCTCCTGGATAGGCCGCGAGGACAATTCTCTCTTCTTCTGAGTCGGTGAGAGGTTTTAGATGATCATCATATATTCTCTTTAACAGAGGGACTAATCATGTTGGAAGTCTTAGCCTTGCCTCCTTTCTTTTTGGATGAAGTGTTCGTCCATTGTTGATCTTCAATTAGGTCAGGATGGACCTACATGATCTCCCCATTTGGGATAGTGAGGGGTACCAACCTCCTGTCCTTCTGACTATGTAAGTTGGTATTTTTCAAGTGCATTTCCCCTTTACGGATAGGAATGATGCTATCTGTAGCAGTTACTGGGAGGAAGTCACCGAACTAGACCGCAACCAAGTTAGTAGATATAGTATTCTGCTCTGGCTTCAGGGTAAGTACGTTAGTATTCACCAAATTTTGCAAGATGTCTTTGAACATAACATTTTCTGGTAGGATGTCCCAAGAACCTATGATAGCGACAATAATTAGGGTCATCTACCTTCTCTGCTTCATCTGGTTTTCTGATTTCAGGGAGCTGCAATTTATTGTTCTTCTAAAGAAGTTGGAACAGAGTGTCTACATGCTCCTCTTTGAACGAGTATTGCTTGGGCGCTCTTTGTTGGTTTGGTGCTTTGCCTTGCTTCCCAGATGGCATACGTGCATCGGTATCGGTAGCTAACGTCTCCTTCCCCTTGGAGCACGGCGCATTGTTCTGGTTGCGTTGCTGTTGGGGCTTTGGTTGAGTAACTTCTTCAGCCTTGACCCGAGTGATAATCTCTTCAGCTTGTTCTCCTTGCGATACCAGTTGTCTCCAGGAGTGACATTCTGCTACTCCTATCTGAGCAAGGAACTGCGACTGCAAGTTGTGCCTGTAAGTTTCAACCAGAGTTGATTGAGTCATACCTGATGGGCATCGTAATGCCATGCTGCGGAATCTCTTCACATAAGCTTTGATAGATTCTCCCTTCTTTTGCTTGATGGCGAGAAGGGTAGGGATCGAGACTTCCGTGTCATCTTCGAAGAATCTCGCTAAGAAAAGCCTTTCTAAGTCTACCCATTTCTGAATAGAGCCAGCAGGCAATTTTATGAACCACTCGAAAGCAACTCTTTTAAGAGTTCCGATGAATAAGCGGGTCAGAATGGCATCGTTCTCTACCACATCTCCAGTCTGAGACTTGAAGTAGTAGATGTGTTGATTTGGCGAGCCTATGCCATCAAATGGTTGCAAGGTTAGAGCTCTAAATTTTGGTGGGTATGGAGCTGTATCCCACTCAGCAGGATAAGGCCGGACCACTCCTTCTTCACGAAGCTCGCTTCTGTTGGCAATTGCATTGAGGCGCTCTTCTAATTCATCCATCTTGGAGGATTGAGGTTGTAGCTCTCTTTCCATCTCTTTCTCATTTTCAGAAGAAGATTCTATATTCTGAGCTTCGCGATCCGAATGCTCAGGTGCTTTCTGTTTTCCCTTGGAGATTGCCTTCCGGGAAGACTCCGGTCTTTGGCCTTTTTCGGCAAGAAGCTGGGCCAACATATCCTTCATTTGGAGAAGTGTCTCCTATTGTGCTTAGAGCATAACGTGGTGTTCGTCAACTCTTTTAGCTAAATCCTCGGGGCCTCCCGTCATGTAAACGGAAATCTCTCTTGCTATGACGGAGCTTGAAGATTGAGATTCGACAATCGCCGAATGTTCATCATCAGAAGTAATTCATTTGGCCAACTTTTGATAGTCAACCGAGCGGATAGCACCTGTCCGTGTCCGAGTATGTCGATATACTCCTTCGAACTCGTCATAGATTTCCTAAATGGTCGGGGAATGGCTTCTTTCTGATTTATCAGAGTTGGGAGCCGAAGCTTTCCTTCTGCCGACCACGTTGATAGTGACCTAAGGATATTCAGCTTTAGAAGCCTTCTTCCTCTGATAACGTTGTCGCTTGGTAGGTCTGGCGACATTAGTCAGTCTATCAAACACAGATTTGCGAGGCTCAGGTATACAACAGTAGCATTCAGAAATGACCGCTGAAATAAGTCGCTCACAATGGCATGAAGGAGCTGCTTGTTGCGTTGATTTCCCTCTTGAGAGTAATTCTCGCAAATCAAAAATTTGAGAATTATCAGCCGGCAATACAACCCCCTGTCCTTGAGTAGGTAAGACTGATTCTTGTTGGACATGAATTTTAAGCCCATGTCGACTTTCTCGAACTTGGCGGACCACATCGCGTTCTGTAGATGAAATGCAAGGGTCACGTTGTGATTTGTAAACACCAGGCCTGCGTTTAATTGATGAAACAGATCCCTTAAGGTCTTGTTTTATCTGGACGCACTCATGAGGTGCATCTTTATTTTTAGCAGCGCTATGTTTTGGATGGTCAACGCACCACTGTGGGTCGCGTTTAAGCTGTATCACCCGAGGCTCATAGTTAGGCTCATTGCCACGAAGTATACGTTCTGGAGTAGGAACGCAACGTTTGGGCGAAGCCTCAAGAACGCAATCCTTGCGTTGGGCCAGGGGTTGGTTTTCTCGGAGGTGCGCACGTCGGATGGATCTTCTCTGTCTTCGAGCGGCGTTTTTCTTAGCTTGTTTCAAAGCCTTTGCATCAACGTCATCGACGTTTACAGAATTTGGTTCCTCTACAGGCCGTTTGTGGCCCGTAGTGCATCGTGTTGATGTGGACGTGAACTGCTCAACGTGTTGGACGAGTCCAGTAGAGGCTAAATCTGCTCCTTCAGATAAAGGGAGATTTGAGGAGAAAGCTTTCTTCGATTTTCGGCAACAGGTTGAATCTCTTTGGAGATTTTTTTGATGTTGCGTCTAGACTTGGGGCTAAGTGATCCAGAGGAAAGAGATTCCTCATACTTGGCTTGATCAAACTCTACCACGAGAGTTTCAACCGTTGTTCCAGCGAGATGGATATCGGATTGCGCCACCACTTCTTCGTTAGAGAAGCTGATCCCCAACAGAGTCGCCATCTTTCATTTGTGGCAAATTTTCAATAAGAAAATAATGAAAGAATTGTATTTGATTTTATTCTCTCTAACTACTTAGAAAAAGAATGTTTATAACTCTCTCAACTCTCAATTACAATTAGATTTCCTGATTACAAAAGAGAAGAGGATTGATCTGAATCCTCTCCTTTGTTTAAATCTGAGTTCTTCACGGTGGCGATGGAGTGCTTCTTTCGAATGCTTGCGTCGAACTTGCTCTCTGTTGACGATCCGAAAATCTCAATTCGCTGGAACAAATGACTTGTCTGGTTGAACTGCTCAAGAACTCTCCAGGAGTATTGTAGCTCAGAATGAGTAACAAACTCTAATAAGAAAAGAGTTGTTTGAACCGAAATAATTCGGTTAATAAGCCAAGTATCGAATATCTGGAACTCTTCTGTTGAAGATAGTTGTCCTCTGATTTTGTCAAAATCCGATCTGACCTCTCCAAATCCGATCCCGAACTCTGTTGAGTTTGTTGATGTTTATAGGGAGATTAGGGGTGTAACTGCCCCCATAATCCACGCCTAAATGGGGGTTTAGTTGCCCCATTAATCGGGTATAACAACCAACGTAAACCACTCCTCAGATCATGGGTGAGAAACGGTTTTCGAAACTGTATGGATCATGTTTGAATGAGTCAGAACCTTGACTTGCGTTCTGGCATAGATTTTGTGTTTGAACGCAGCATCTGGAAGTGCGTTCTGCAGCGATTTGAAGCTGCGTTTGCGGCGATATGAAGCTACATTTACAGCAATATGAAGCTGCGTTCTGCAGCAGTTTGAGCTGCCTTCTGCAGCGGTTTGAGCTGCGTTCTGCAGTGGTTTGAGCTACGTTCTGTAGCAGTTGGAGCTGCATTCTGTAGCGGTTTGAGCTGCGTTTTACAGCGGATAGAGCTGCGTTCTGCAGCGGTTTGAGCTGCGTTCTACAGTGGATAGAACTGCGTTCTGCAGCGGTTTGAGCTGCGTTTTGTCTTTATATATGGATGACACCAATGAAAAGTTGAGAAGGCTCTATTCAGGCCATTTGTGACACTTGAGGCATCCTAATAACGCTCTATCAACTGTAGGTCACAATATGGCGAGCTTTTAATAAGACTGTTCACGTAGTCTCTAGATCTTTCCACTTTTCTAAAATTATTACACTGCTCATAAGCACCTCTGATAGTTGCTAATATAATATTAATCATATTGTTGTCACAGCCATCAAGATCAATCATCTCAAATATGGGGCCGTGTTGATAGCTGAGATGCAATGATTGCGTTTCTTTGACTTTTGGAACGTAGTCACTTGTGTTTTGACTGTAGGGACGAATTCTACCTCTCGGTTTGAAGAAATCATTGGCTTGTAATTTTTTCATGATCCATAGGGGCATCCTTCGATTACAGCTTTCCTTTGGTAATAAGAAAGTCGTCTAATTGTAACCTTCTTAATTGTGGCTTAACGGAGACTAGCTTTCTATTGGATTTTTAGACAGCCTACACAGATATCTACACATAAACATAGGACCATTCCCAATATTCAACTACCATTCATTCATGCATGCGAGTTCTTAAACATTGTAAAGTACTTACTCCAAAATAACCTTAAAGTTAGACTAATACATATAACCACACCGAGTGTGTCAAATAAATTTTCGTATAGAAAGTCACTATGATATTAAGCTTTACTGAACAAAATATGAAGACCAAAATAAATTAATCAGGTTTGTGCACAAAAACTTGGTAGCAACTCCATTAAAAATTTAGAGTCAGTTCTTCTTGCCATAGTCATTGGAAGTTCTCTTTCTTTTGAGTTCTGCAACAACACAAAATAGATAATGAGATTTTTATGATATTGTATTCATATAGCGCATACAACACGTAACAAATAATCACCAATCAACTTAACCTTCAGTTTTTTTGACAGTAGAATTCCTTTGAATGTTCTCATCATCTCCAAGATCATTTATCCTTTAAGGTGAACTTTTAAAAACCTTTTCCATCTTTGGCTTGAGTGGTGTGTTAGTCAAGGGAGTGAACACAACTTTATCTTTTGAAATATGTTTAGATGTCTATATGAGAGCCTCTTCATGTAGATCAACAACTTTAACTTCTTGGGATTCCTTTGTAGAGAAAATTAGATGTAATGTACTATACATTATCATTAAAATAATAAGCACTTCCAATAACTTTGATAAGTTTGATAACTTTAATTTTTAGGTGTGTACCTATGAATCACCTTCAATAACTTCGATAAGTTTTGTAACAGTGAAGCTCTCATTGCCTGTTTCATCATTATAAAAATAAAACTATGAAAAACAGATATAAAGCTATCTTTAAATTTATAGGATATTATTGTGATATATTTGATAAATGTATTAGATCAATAATCAAACAAAAGAATTTCTTACCTTCTTCGAAGTTATACTTTGTTAGCTTAACCTGAACTTTTATAGTCTTCCCAATAATTGATTTGATAACCTCTGGCAATATCTCCCTTTCATTGTCCTACACTAAATCACGCATTAGTTAAGCACTTCTTAATACATTGATCTTCTAATGTGAAGCAGTTTGATTATTAGAGGTCAAGCTTACATATTCTATTATCCTTGATACCTCCTGGGCTAAAACTTTGATTAATTTTTTTGCTTCCTTTGTAAAGACAACAAATATACAGATTATAGTTCTATCTTCCACATCTAGTGTTATTCTATACCTATTGATAATTTTATATTTAGAAAAACATTTACTCAGAATAAAACGTCTATGAGTAAAATTTATTTGTAGCGTGAAATAAATTAATTGCTTACTTGTTCTCTGCTAGGACTTCCTTGTTACATTGTCTGCACCAATAGGTGTTTTCTAATTCCTTCGTTTTCTTGTTGCAATATGGACATCCTTGGTATCTCCATTTTTTTCAAGTATGCTAATAATTTTCACCTGACATAAGAAATGATAGACCTTCATAAATTCATGATAATGTGGTCTATTTTCTTGTAAAATAAATTTTGATTCAGCATTTAAGTGTTTTTTGTAACTTACTTCGGCTGTTTTTGGGTCTTCAAAGTATATTAATTCCATCAAAGTTGCTATTCTAGATTTCACTAACTCTGGTTGGCTTTGACTGAAGTTTACTGGTGTGGCAATAACTTGCAATTCAGTTTCAGAGTCCATATTTCTGTACATATATATATATTTATAACTAACTAACTTTGAATATTTTCAGTTTATAACTAACTTACTTTGAATCATGATACGATATAAATTGTGTACAGGTTATATTAGAGTCAAATTAATATTCAATAAGTTAACATTCCAGAAGTATATATTCATGAATTAAAGAACAAAGAAGACCTCTAATAATGTAAAGACAAATATACTGAGAGGAGCATAGTATACTTACAGAATGATTTCAGAGTTGATTCCAGAAGCTTTTTCCACTTCTATATAATTGAAACCAAAAAAGCATAATTTAGCTCCGGTACTTAAAATAAAATTTAAGCAAGTAACCAAGAGGAAAGTATACATTACTTGAGAAGCTAATTAAACTAATGTATGATCTTTATTTGGGTAAATAGTAAGAAAGATGAAATAAATATGATGAATTAATATTATGCAGAAGTTGGTCATCATAAATGCTTTAAAAAGAGTGTTTGATATGAACAATGTGATGTATATAGGCAGAAATTAGTCATAAATCATAAATGTGGGAAATACTGACTTAATCATAAAATAATCAAATAATAGTGACCTAAGATCACATAAAAATTGCTATTTGAAGAACATGTTGAAGAAAATTGAGAAAGGGTAAAAAAACTCACCCAAGCAAGTGGTTATTTTGAGATTGTTGGAATAAGAAAAGATTTTAGAGTGTATATATATATTTCGTTATTGCACTTTTATGGCATGACAACTTATTATACATTATAATTTTAGTTTTGTTGCTTTTTTCAGATTGCCACTTTTTTCACAGATTGTTTGAAGAGAGTTTGCATTCAAAATTTTGGTGGTTATTTTCAAAATTTTGTAAGCGGAATATGTGGGGCCCACAAAACTCTATAGCAACTCCAGGTTTTGAAGAGGTATGTAGCAAGTTTGATTAATTTTTCCACAGATTTCTGCTCTTTTGCCCCTTTTTTTTGTTTACCCGTCTATATGTATATGAGATGTAAGCTGGATAATTTGTGAGTGGAATACGTGGGGCCAAGAAAATGTCGTTCTTTTGTAAGTTGGAGAATTTTTTCACAGATCGTCGTTCTTTCTCTTTTTTTCTAGTTTACCCATGTATATGTATACGGAGAACTTTGTAAGCGGAATATATAGGGCCCGCTCTTTTTTTGATCTTCTGGCTCTCTTTTATTTTTATTTTTTTGATAGTTTGCTTATTTTTTGACCTTCTGCTACTCTTTTTTTGGTTTGGCCATGTATATACCGTACTTTGGCATCCATCCATATGTATATAAGGCCTACTCTTTTTTTCATATATGTGTTAGTAAAATGATAATGTTGAACTTTTATTACAACTTTAGAGTTTTGGAGTAATGATTAGAGTGACTTAATTTAAGATGGTTTAGAACAACTTACGTTCAAATCCCACTAACCACAAGTTTAATGCAGATTTTGAAAAAAAAATTGATATTACCATATGAGTCTAGATTTCAGCCCATAAAGAGGCGCTTAACTACTAGTAGAAAATTGTGAATTCTTGATTAGGAATCCCCTCAAGGATGCATAAAATATTGTCAGAAGAACATATCCTTAAAGGGCTCCAATCAAAGATATGTCATCGGCAAAAGTTCTGTTAGGGATGTTAACATCCTTGACGGGGAACCATCATGAATGTGTTTTGCTGATGACCATATCCAAGGGCCGACCCACGTATACCAAACTGCTGTCACGTGACACCAGTTTAGTATAGGTTCCCAAGGATCCACCCCCAAATCCCCCAAAACCCTATCCCCATAAAAAACCTCTCTCGGTAATTTTTTTGCACTAAAAAAATATGTTGGCTCTGCCCTAGCATCTTCTCTGCCTTGAATTCAATAAGATTCGCCGGTCGTAGCCTTGCCGAAGGCCCACCAGCGCTCCTCGCACCTCTAACCCCCTCCTCCTATAGTCCTTCATGGCTCCACCCACTTCTGTCAATTCTCCTCCTCCGTCAATTCAAAAATCCTATGACCACATCTTCCTCCTCTACCCTTGAAGACCCACCGGCCTCACTCCATTTCCTTCTCTGACGTCTTGTAGCTCATAAAGTAAGTTGTTTATGTTTCTTTTTAATTTTTATTAATTTTGTGTTAAAATTTATGTTTTTTTGTAGTTTTAACATTAAAATTATTTGATTTTTGTACAAATTTAGGTTTCTTCTCATTGTTGATTGCGATTCTAATTGAAAAATTTTGGTTAGAATTAATCAACGAAACAAATTTTGTTAATAGTTTAAGCAATTCAAGGATTATGTTTGAATTAGTAGCAAATGGTAAAGTTTAGACTCTCTAATAAAGAAGTAAACTAACATATTGTGAAGGATCAAGTTAATTCATTAGAAATATAATATGTAGAATCAAAATCAAATTAATGTTTTTGTTCTTGTTTTACCTAGCTACTAATTTTATTTATTTATTATTAGCGACTTAAGACACGATGTACTATTATTTTTAAAAAAGTGACCCATGGACATGGTCCTTCATCATGTTAATCTGTACAAAAGTCATATCATACTTAAGAGTTTATCCATAGTGGTGTCGGTGGTTCTATTTCTAAAATTAATCCTTGAAATTCCCCTATGAGAGTTGACTTGATTGCATAGTGACATATAAGAAAGATGTACTTGTTTGGGTGGCTAAACATGTGATCATGTGTTTTTTTTTTTAAATATGAAAACTCGTCGGAGGTCACCAAAATTTTTTTAATTATTAATTATATAGTGAAGTCACTTTTTAGAAATTTTAGATCCGCCATTGACCATATTCCTGACGGCAAACCCTTCAAGGTAGTTCAACATCACTGACAGCTATAGCCATCAAGGATGTTATAAATATCCATGATGGGCTTTTCATCAGGATACACATTCCTGACGACATGGATATCTAGGATGTTAACAACATCCTTGATGGCTGTGTCACCTGGAATGTATATCCCGAATGAACAATTCCATCAAGAATGCTAATAACATCCTTGACGGCATTACCATTAATTATCCTTAACGGGTTTCTCGTAAAGGATGTTAATAATCTGTCAAAAAAGGTTTTGCTGGAAATTCAGATTTTCCTTGTACACGACATAATATTCAGAATTTCCTGTACATATCTATAATTAATATCTCCTATATATCTAAGACATACATACACTACACATTCGAAGTTTCCCCAATCCAATAAACAAGCCAAAATTTCACAAATCTCCATAAGCAAGAGTTTAGGACATATATAAAGTATACAAACAAGATAATACAAGGATTTCCAAGATACATAAAGATAAAAGTCCACAAAATCTCCACAAGCATACCCACAAACATATCACAATCCCACAAACAAGAGTTTAAGATATTAACTAATACAAACCAAGTATACACTTAAATAATAAAACTCATACACACTTAAAGACAAAACTTGTTAGGGTTGAACACACAAACGACAACTCGTGCCCTTCCAGATCTTGTGTCAAGAGTAGGAAAGCAAGAAATCACAGCAAATAACAAAAAACTTGTAGGAAAGAGCGAACAAAAGAAGAAAACATCATATTTAATAGGGTTCGGGAAACGTGCCTACGTCCTCGGGACCCACACCAGAAAGTTTTGATTAATTGAAGAAGATTATAATTATAATGACCATGATTTTTGATACTGGTTTAAATAATTTTTTTAGTATTAAAGCGGTAAAATACTAAAATGTCAGAGCAAAATAAAAATAAGATTGTACTATTTAACACTGGTTCTTTGCCATCATATTATTGTAGTGTTGCTTTTGATTACCGAAAGAGGGAAGAGCCCAGCATATTTGTTATATTGTTGTTTTTTAATTACAGGAAGAGGAAATTCGGAGGGATGAGAAACTTAAATACCACTGCAAGTGTTCCTTTTTAGAGATTTACAATGAACAGATAACATTTCTCCTTTATCCTTCATCCACCAACTTGCCTGTGTTTTAGTTTTTATTTCTCTTAACAGGCTCACCTTATTCCTTTCACCTTTTATTTTCCATGTGATCTGTGTATTATGAATAGCTTTGAAAATGACTTGTATGCAGCTACAGGAAGATATACGAAAAGGTGTTTATGTCAAAATTCTTACATAATTTGAAGTTGAAACCGTTAACGAAATTCTTAGGCTTCTTTTTCAGGTAGGGACTATATACCTTTTCCTTTTACTGGCAAGTAGCTTTTCAATAAAATATTTGTTAAGTTATTAGAAAACTATCCATTTCCATAGCATCTTTATTGTTGCAAATAATTCTTGTTAAGGTGCTGCAAAAAAGAAGGTTGCAGCGACAAACATGAATTGTGAGTGTGTTCACTTGTGTGATTGAAAGTAGATGGGAAAATGATTCAACTACTAATCTACAGTTTGCAAGGCTAAACCTTGTAGATCTTGCTGGCTCAAAAAGGTTAGGCATGATATCTGATTAGTGGATTCATTGTTCTCTTGTGAATAAGAACATGAGGCTGTATACTTCACCATGCATTCATTTAAAACAGGCAGAAAACTTCTGGTGTTGAAGGGGAGCCCTTGAAGGAAGCTGTGAGCATTAACAAGTCCTTATCAGCTCTTGGGTATGTGATGTTGTCTATATACTTTATATTTTTGCTAGAGAAAAGTTAATTGCATTGTAAGCATACTTTTTTCCTTAGACATTGTTGATAAAAAAATTTCATCATATGATTGGTTACATCTTTGCATTTGCAGTAATGTGATAACAGTTTTTGCTGATGTGGCATATGGTAAGCAAAGACATGTGCCTTACCGAGACTCTAGGCTGACATTTCTTCTTCAAGTCAAGATCTAGTTTGATTTATTTGATTTTTTATTAGTCATTTTTTATTATTTCTAATTATTCATAATCTAAGCTTCATAGGACTCTCTTGGGGGAAATTCGAAAACTATGATCATAGCAAATATTAGTCCTTCAATTTGGTAAGTGATGTATCCCTTCCTTCTGTACATTGTTTTCTTCTTGAAGACAGGTATTGTATCACTGAAGAAGAGTTATTCAAATTCTTAATGGAGCCCCTTACCATTCCATGCAGCTCTGCAAATGAAACACTAGGTACTCTGAAATTTGCTCAGCGTGCAAGGCTTGTTCAAAACATAGTGCTGTAATATCTACCAAATACTCAAGTTACACTACAACTAAATTTCAGAATGATCATTTCGTTGATTATAACTCCCTATGTTTATTTAAAACAAAAAGGTTGTTATCAATGAAGATGCTTCGGGAGATATAAGTGCTTTGCAACATCAAATTCACCTGTTAAAGGTTTGATTTATTATTATCTATTTTCTAATTTCCTTGTAATGGAAAATAAAAGTGATTTTAAGGTCCACTTTATATTGTTTGCTGTTGACTACTATAGTAAATTGAATCATGTTTTAGATTGATTCATGTTTTAAAGTGTTTGATGTTGTTGGCTGTTACAGTTAACCGAATATTATTTTGTAGAGGCTTAAATGTTCAGTTTTTCCATTTCTAAATCTCCATTGTTTGTGGCAGGATGAAGATTGTGATGTGATGGATGGTGAAGGGGAGAATATTTTGGATAGAATCAGTTAGAAGGAGACAAAGCATTGGGAGAGACTCGATGAAGAAAGAACTCGTCTTGATAATTAATGGGCTCGCCATGATCTTTATCATTCAAATTTCAATTATTCATGGTTTATTGCTTCACTGGCATAGGTCTTTGAATAGGTTTTCATTTGTTAGATTTGCATTTCAGTTAAGAGTTGTAGGATGTGGAGAAGTGAACCTTGTAAATGGTCTAAACTCAATGTTTTATAGTTGATTATCACTTCATTTGTGACAAATCTTGTATCGAACACACATTATTTTTTAATTGATTAAGTTAATTTCTTATTTATGATGGTAATTAGTTTTTTCATTTGAATGATATCATGTATTGAAATAAATGATTAGAAATATATGAATATGATTGCTATAGTTGGATGCGAGAATAAGCACTAATATTTTGGTGAAAATATCTTTTTAATACCCTATAGTAACTGTTAGAATTTTACTGATATGGATATTTTATTTTTTTTAAAATAAATATTAAATCTTTTAGTAACGGTTGTCTTTTGTTGTTAATAGACTATAGCAACGGTTAGGATTTGCTGATGTGGATTTTTTATTATTTTATAAAATTTAATCTAATAGCAACGGTTGTTATATTTACAACGGGTTTAGATCGTTACAATAAACTAATTACAACGGCCTTAATAGTAATGGATTATTTGTAACAGTTTTAACCGTTGTTAATGTATTAGAAACGGTCCATACCGTTACTAATAGGCTTATAAGCAACGGTTGGAACCATTGCTATAAGGGGCTTTTGTAGTAGTGTATCTTGGATTGGGTTTTCTTTGGCTACCAAAATGAATTATACCACGTGTTGGTGAAATACGTGGAAACACATGATCTCCCACTTGAAATTCTAAGGGCCATCATCCTGTATCCGAACAACTTTTTTGGCGGTCCTGAGATGTCTTTATATGCCCTAGGATGTGTCAGCAAGCCCAAGCCGCCCACGTTTTTCATCTCCTGCAGCTTTTGTTGAAAATTTGAGAAGAAAACAAAAGAGCGGGCCCCACGGCTATAGTAAAATATTAATATTTTATTATGCATAGTATTTTTCTAAAAACTATAAATAAGGCTCCAGATCCTTAAGGAAATCTCATCCCAGAAATAACTTCTTATATAGAAAAGTGAGAGAGAAAAAATAGGAGAGTTTCTCCTTATAAAGAGAGAGAGTTTATAACTCTAGAGTTTTTCTCCTCATAGTGGATTCTTCTATCGTTACCCGTGGACGTAGGCAATCAAGTGACGAACCACGTAAATCTGTGTGTCCAATTTTTTATCTCTACTTTTGCTCTACTATTGTTGCGACCCTACTCTATTGAGCCCCGGGTTTCTCCCAACAAGTGGTATCAGAGCCAACTTAGGGTACTTGTATATATCTACTTATCGTATGCTCTGTGGCTGCCACCAAAGGTGGATCCTCTACATCAGAAAATAAGTTAGGTTATCATTTACCCTTTGAAGGTGACGGGCACTATTCACAAGTACAGTATTGTTCATAAATACGGTTCTATTCACAAGTACGGTACTATTCATGGATACGATTACTGTTCATAATTACAGTTACTATTTACGTAAAATAGTAAAAAGTTATTGTTCATGGTAGAAGCAATGGCGGCGAAGTTCAAGATCGAGAAATTCGACGGGAGTAATTTCTTTCTTTGGAAGTTGAAGATAAAGGCTATGTTGAGAAAAGATAATTGTCTGACGGCCATCGGTGCAAGGCCGAACGACATCACAGACGATAAGAAGTGGAACGAGATGGACGAAAATGCTATTGCAAATCTCCATCTGGTATTAGCAGACGGGGTGCTGTCAAGCATAGAGGAGAAGAAGACAGCAAAGAAGATCTGGGATACTCTAACAAAACTATATGAGGCGAAATCCATGCACAAAAAATCTTCTTAAAAATGAGACTTTACACTCTGAGGATGGCGGAATCTACTTCTATGACCGACCACATCAACACCCTAAATACACTGTTCTCCTAACTCACAACGTTGGGGTATATAGTTGGTGCGAATGAACGTGCAGAACTTCTACTTCAGAGTCTACCTGACTCGTATGATCAACTCATCATCAACCTGACAAACAACGTCCTCATGGACTATCTAGTTTTCGACGACGTTGCAGCCGCTATTCTGGAGGAAGAAAATCAGCGTAAGAACAAGGAAGACAGGCAGGCAAGTTCTCAACAAGCGGAGGCTTTAACGGTGATGAGAGGAAGATCAACGGAACGTGGCTCCAGTGGGAGTCATACCCATGGTAGATCCAAATCAAGAAGTAAAAAGAATGTCAAATGCTACAACTGTGGCAAAAGAAGGCACGTCAAATCGGAGTGTTGGCACAACAAGAAGAGTAGAGATAAAAAGACTTCAGAGCCATCAACATCTCAAGGATGCATTGTCAGCACGTCAGATGATGGTGAAATTCTATTCAGTGGAGCAACCACTGTTGATGAAGGCAGAAAGAAGTTTGTTGATGTCTGGGTTCTGGATTCAGCAGCCTCCTGGCACATGACCTCTCGGAGAGAATGGTTTCACAAATATGAACCTATCTCAGGAGGATCTGTATTCATGGGGAATGATCATGCCTTGGAGATTTGTGGTATTGGTACTATCAAAATCAAATGTTTGATGGTATAATACGCACCATTCAAGATGTGCGACATGTAAAGGGCTTGAAGAAGAATCTATTATCTTTGGGACAATTAGATGAGCTCGGGTGCAAGACCCATATTGAAAATGGGATCATGAAGATTGTTAGAGGGGCGCTTGTGGTGATAAAAGGAGAAAAGATAGCTGCAAATCTATACATGCTCAATGGAGAAACCATGTAGGAAGCTGATTCATGTGTGGCATCAACCAGCCGTAGAGAAGAACAAACCATGATGTGGCATCGCAAACTAGGCCACATGTCAGAACGACGCTTGAAGATTCTCTCTGATCAAAAGCTGCTTCCTGGACTTAATTCGGTAGCTCTTCCATTCTGCGAGCATTGTGTTACTAGTAAGTAGCATCGGTTAAAGTTCAACACATCGAGTTCTAGAAGCAGGACTATTCCGGAACTGGTTTATTCTGATATATGGCAAGCACCAGTTACATCCTTAGGAGGAGCAAAATACTTTGTATCCTTTATTGATGATTACTCCAGGAGATGTTGGGTGTATCCTATCAAGAAGAAGGCAGATGTGTTCTCAGTCTTTAAAGCCTACAAAGCGCGGGTCGAGCTTGAATCTGAGAAGAAGATTAAGCGCTTGAGGTCAGATAATGGAGGAGAATACACAAACGGTGAATTCCTAGCATTCTGGAAGCAAGAAGGCATCAAAAGACAATTCAGTACGGCTTATACTCCTCAACAAAATGGAGTGGCAGAGCGGATGAACAGAACTCTGTTGGAAAGAACAAAAGCTATGTTGGCAACTGCAAATCTGGATAAAGTCTTTTGGGCGGAAGAAGTAAAAACCACCTGTTATATGGTGAATCGATCTCCATCAACTGTAATACAATTGAAGACGCCGATGCAGATGTGGACTGGCAAGCTAGCTGATTATTCCAACCTCCATATATTTGGAAGTCCAGTGTACGTAATGTACAATGCCTAAGAAATTACAAAGCTGGATTCAAAATCCAGAAAATGCATATTCTTGGGGTATGCTGATGGAGTAAAGGGGTATCACCTGTGGGATCCTACTGCCCACAAGGTTATCATCAGCAGAGATGTTATCTTTGTAGAGAACCAACTACAAAGTGAAGAGAAAGAAAGCAGTTCGAGGAAGGACTCAAAGACTGTAGCTGTTCAGGTAGAAGACAATCTGAATTCTTCTGAAGCAACACCGGAGCATGATGTACAAGAACCGGTCGAGTCCGAGGCTCCAGAAATTCGAAGGTCAACTCGTGAGAGAAGACCACCGACTTGGCACTCAAAGTATATTACGGAGAGTAATGTTGCATACTGTCTTCTAACAGAAAATGGAGAGTCATCAACTTTTTATGAAGCTATAAATGGCACAGATGCATCTTTGTGGATGTCAGCAATGCAAGAAGAAATTGAAGCTCTCCATAAGAACAAGACTTGGGAACTTGTGTCACTGCTACAAGGAAGAAAGACCATCGGAAACAAATGGGTCTACAAGATCAAGTGAAATAGCGATGATCAAGTGGAGTGATATCGTGCTAGATTGGTGGTAAAAGGATATGCTCAGAAAGAAGGTATTGATTTTAATAAAATATTTTCTCATGTGGTTCGACTTACAACAGTCCGAATAGTCCTGGCTATGAGCGCTATATTTGACTTACATCTAGAGCAGCTAGATGTAAAAACAGTATTTCTTCATAGAGATCTTGAAGAAGAAATTTACATGCTCTAACCGGAAGGTTTTGAAGAAAAAGAAAGAGAGAACTTGGTTTGCAGATTGAACAAATCTCTGTACGGTCTAAAGAAGGCACCGAGGTGTTGGTACAAGAGATTTGATTCATTCATCATGAGCCTTGGATACAACAGACTTAATTCAGACCCTTGTGCATATTTCAAGAGGTTTGGTGAAAATAACTTTGTTATCTTATTGTTGTATCTTAAAGACATGTTGGTTGCAGGCCCCAACAAAGATCGTATCCAAGAATTAAAGGCTCAGTTGGCTAGAGAATTTGAAATGAAAGATTTAGGATCTGCAAACAATATTCTAGGGATGTAAATTTACCGAGACAGAGTTAATAGGAAGATTTGGCTTTCTCAGAACAAGTATTTGAAGAAAATCTTGCGACGTTTTAACATGCAAGATTGTAAGTCAATTTCTATCCCACTTCCTGTTAATTTCAAGTTATCCTCCAGTATGAGTCCTAGCAGTGAAGAAGAGAGGATGAAGATGTCTCGAGTACCGTATGCATCAGCAGTGGGAAGCTTAATGTTCGCAATGATTTGTACAAGACCAGACATTGCACAAGCAGTAGGAGTGGTTAGTCGATACATGGCGAATCCTGGTAAAGAGCATTGGAATACTGTAAAGAGGGTTCTAAGATACATTCAAGGAACCTCAAATGTTGCATTATGTTATGGGGGATCTGATTTTATTGTCAGTGGATATGTTGATTCTGATTATGCAGGTGATCGTGATAATAACAAATCCACCACAGGCTATGTGTTTGCACTTGCTGGCGGAGCTGTAAGCTGGGTTTCAAAATTACAGTTAGTTGTGGTGACTTCAACAACAGAAGCAGAATATGTAGCAGCTACACAAGCCAGTAAAGAAGCGATGTGGTTAAAGATGGTGCTGGAGGAACTCGGCTATGAATAAAAGAAGATTTCTCTATTTTGCGACAGTCAGAGTGCTTTGCATTTGGCAAGAAATCCAACCTTTCATTCAAAGACCAAACACATTCGAGTTCAGTACTACTTCGTTCGTGAGAAAGTGGAAGAAGGAACAGTGGATATGCAGAAAATTCACACCAAAGATAACCTAGTAGATTTTTTGACAAAAGCAATCAACACTGATAAATTTATTTGGTGTCGATCTTCTTGTGGTCTATCAGAGACGTAAGCAACATGAAGATGGCAAGATAGAAAGAATGGTGTGAAGATATGATTGATACTCAATCATATCTTCAAGTGGGAGATTGTCAGCAAGCCCAAGCCGCCCACGTTTTTCATCTCCTACAGCAATTGTTGAAAATTTGAGAAGAAAACAAAAGAGCGGGCCCCACGGCTACAGTAAAATATTAATATTTTATTGTGCATAGTATTTTTCTAAAAACTATAAATAGGACTCCAAATGCTTAAGGAAATCTCATCCCAGAAACAACTTCTTATATAGAAGAGTGAGAGAGAAAAAATAGGAGAGTTTCTCCTTGTAAAGAGAGAGTGTTTGTAACTCAATAGTTTTTCTCCTCATAGTGGATTCTTCTATCCTTGCCCGTGGACTTAGGCAATCAAGTGACGAACCACGTAAATCTGTGTGTCTAATTTTTTATCTCTATTTTTGCTCTACTATTGCTGTGACCCTACTCTATTGGGCCCCGAGTTTGTTCCAACAGGATGGCCTTCACTTTTACAATAGTCTCAACAATTAGATCTGGTCCAAGTAGCTTTCTCTCCCCAATATCGTCCCAGCATACAGGCAATCTGCACCTCCCACCATACAGAGCCTCAAAGGGAACCATTTGTATGTATGCCTGAAAGCTATTATTGTAAGAGAATTCTACCAAATGTAGATGATCCTCCGACGATCTTGAAATCTAATATACAAGCTCGCAATAGGTACTCAAGAATTTGTATCGAACTTTCTGATTGTCCATCTGTTTGCGAATGATATGTTGTATTGAGCCTAAGTCTAGTGCCAAGGCTCTCTTGTAGACTTCCAAAAATGGGATAGGAATCGTGAGTCACAATAGTTACTATACTGACTGAAAATTCATGAGGACGCACTATCTCTTGCGTATACCTTTGTGCTAGTTGCTCTGTACTTCCTCCCGCTTTGAAAGGGAGAAAGTGAGCTGACTTGGTGAGTCTATCTGGCATCATAACCCCTTAGGCCCCTAGGTAATGTAGGTATAAAGTCCATAGTTATATGCTCCCATTTCCACTCTAGAATGCATAGTTGTTGTAACAATCCAGCTGTTCTTTGATGCTCTGTTTGACTTGTTGACAAGTCAAGCATTTAGCCACATACTTAGCTATCTCCTTTTTCATTCCTTCCCACCAGAAGTTTTGTTTCAAATCTTTATACATCTTTGTACCTCGAGGATGTATAGAATAGATTGAGCCATGAACCTCCCACAACAAATCTTGTCAAACATCACCCTTTAGTACACATAGTCGATTACCAAATCTCAAGGATTCATCTTCATGAACCCTTATATTTGATCTTTGGCCTTCCACCATTTTCTTTTTAATTTCATAGAGCTCTGGGTCTTACAACTGTCCATCCTTACTCCATTTAATAATGGTAGACTGGATTTGTAGAGGCATCATCTGACTTGCACCTCTGGGAGGGACAACCTGTATCTACAATCTCATAAATTCAGTAATCAACTCTTGCTATGATATTAGCATTCCTAACTCTAGATGTTTGCTCCATGCATCTGGCATAACATTAACTTTTCCAAGATAATATCGAAGGTCAATTTCATAATCCGCCATTAACTCAAGCCATCTTCTTTGATGCATGTTTAGCTTCTTTTAGGTGTACATGTACTTAAACTCTTGTGATCTATGTAAACCTCTACTTTTCACCCAGAAGATAATGTCTCCATATCTTTAGGGCAAAGATAACTACAGCCAATTCTAAATCATGCGTAGCATAATTCCTTTCATGTGGCTTCAGTTGCCTTGAAGCATACCCAATTACTCTTCCCTTTTGCATGAGAACACAACCAAGCCCTTTGACCTGAAGTGTCACAAAGTACCACAAAGCCTCCTAAAGTATCAGGTATAGCTAGGATATGCGCTATAGTTAAATGGTGTTTTAACTCTTCAAATGCAGTTGGACACTCATTTGTCCATTGAAATTTTATCTCCTTTCTAGTGAGCTTGGTTAATGGCCCTACAATGTTAGAGAAGTCTTTCACAAACCTACAATAATTTTTAGCCATACCAATGAATCTTTGAAGTTTGATAACGTCATTAGGGGCTGGCCACCGTACAATTTCTACTACCTTCTTAGGATCCACATCAGTAGATATAATATGTCCAAGAAAGGGCACATGATCGAGTAGAAACTCACACTAGCTTGGCATATAACTGTTCTTACCTCAACATACTCAAAACAGTCCTTAGGTGCTCATCATACTCCTCTTATCTTGGAGTATACTAGAATATCAACAATATATACCATCATAAACTAATCTAAATATGGTGAGAACACTCAGCTCATCAAATCTGTGAAAATCGAAAGCGCATTTGTTACGCTGAATGGCATCACAAGGAACTCGTAATGACCATAACGAGTCCGAAAGGCTATCTTTAGTATGTCTTCAGTCTTTACTCAGATCTGATGATATCCAGATCTCAGATCCAATTTAGAGTATACTAAGTTGATTGAACAAGTCATCTATTTGAGAAATGGCATACTTATCCTTGATAGTGACTCGATTTAACTCATGGTAGTCCACACACATCGTACCACTACTGCCCTTCTTTCCTACTAACAACATTGGAGCTCCCCAAGGTGAAACAGTAACTTGGATGAAACTCAGCTCTACATACAAAAGTATACAAGAATGTTTCCATATATACATACAAAGCATACATACATACATACATATATACATTGTTTCCATATGTACAATGGCTAGGGAGCAATGACCAAAATACAGAGTCACAACTAGGGAATAACAACTAATTCACATAAGCTGTGCATACAAAAGTATACAAGAATATTTACGAAATACAAAGACCATACAAGTTATATTAGAGCTTCTTCGCTTGCTCCAGCAGATAAGCTGATCCAGCACTGTAGTATTTTGCACTGGGCCTAGCAAAACGACCCGAATATCGTCAGAAAGCGGACTAGCAATTGGTAGAATGATGAAATAACGTACTCATCAATATGGAATCAATCACGCACAAGCAAGCAGTATGACGACACCAATTGGAAAGATGATAGGACAGTTATATCATGTCTACAAAGAACAAGTTGATATTCTAAATTAAAATAAGCACACATCCTGTAAGTCAAACGAGATAGGTTGGGTTCACATGTACACGTGTTTAAACATTTTATTATAGTTATTTAGAAAGTAATGACAGAGCAACCAAGTGAGACCAAGGTAGAGTAATACTATATATCCAACAATAGGTGATCAATCAATAAACACTTTGGAATCCCATATCATGCCTCAAGCCCATTGGTATACTCTACATTATCAATCTCCCATATATATTAAACCTTAGGTAATCGTTTTATTTTAAGTGACAGTACGTGGTATGTTATGCACCAGTCCTCGAATGGTTTCAAGCACATAATGCAACACCAACGGATCATATGCAGATCTGCTCAGACTGGAAACTTGACTGTCTGGAGACCACCTCACCATCCATTTTAGGAATCACCCGTACTTGGAACTCCAATGGAAAACAAATCCATAGCAGACAATTTCAATCGTAATCTCATGAGTAGGACCATTTATCAATATGAGTCAACAATGGATACAAGTAACCCCCACATGTACTTGTACCATGCCCAAAGTCATACATCACACGCTCATCATAATCATCTCCACACCTCTTCCATTATAATGTCATGAAGACACGCTTGATATTCCCAAGCTACGGATTGTAATCATGTAGGGTCTCTAAAAATTTCTCCAAAATGAGGAAGCAAAAGTCATATTCTTTAAATTATTTTTACACCAACTCCAACAGCTTTCCCATTTTGAAGAATCCATTTTTTCCTCCAAAATTTTGGAGAATACTACAGATTTGGGGAAGCTTCCCCATTTTTTCTCCTCCATCCCTATTTTGGGGAATAAGATGGGGAATCTGTTGGACCAAAAACCTAACTAAATTCTCCAAAAGTGGGAAATGGGGAAGCTGTTGGAGATGCTCTTATGTCGCTAGGTCAATCTCATGTAGGTACATATTAACCGTTAGGTGAAACAATTACATATGCAAATCTATCATCACTAATGATAACAAGTGCATCAAGTATATAAATATAGTAGTAGCATAATACATTATAACAATGTAAGAATGGCTCGCTGCCGGTATAGACAGTAAACAACTTTTGAAAGCATGACACTCATAAACAATGAATTGTGAAACTCAAGGGTCTAGTGTGAAATCTGCAATGACCAGGTCACCCACAAACATCCCTCATTCTGTCCGAAATAAAATTGAGAGTAGGAAAACTATAATAATGAAATATAGGGTTATGAAAGAGGTTTCCAAGAAATCTGGAATCACTTCATTCGGACATATAGTTTAAGAGATACAATGGTTTAATATTCAGGTGGTTCAATACACAGACTGCACCAGTTCAGCCCCAGTCACAAACATGTTGCAGGCAGTCCAAACTAAAACTGTAAACACCTAATTACTGGTTATTTAACTGTAAATCTCAGAATGAGTTTTTCATAAAATCTAGAATCGCGTCCATTCGACAATCAGACTAAGAGTTATGGCGACTGAAAATTCAAAGGGTCAAATCTAGAAACTGTAATGACAAATGTCCACTTGCAAATGTTCTACTATCAATTTAAAATAAGCCTCTAAATCATTACATCTGAATTATCAAAAGGTAGAGATTTGTATTGTATTTCTATCAAATCTGGAATCGTCCTTGTCGGATATCCATACCAAGAATTACGGGTGTTGGATGGTCAAAAAATCAGCAATGGATCTTGACGTGGATTCGAATTATTTTGGACATGACAACAAGATTTGAAATGGTTTTTTGAGTAGCCTTTGTCTATAGATGAAACTGAAGATGTTGAGAGTGTTAAAATTCCAGGAAACGCCCAAGGTGTGAATGATTCCGAGTAGCTGGCATAGGTAATGAAGCTAATAGAAGACGATCAAAATGATCTATATGAGGGTTATGCCGGGTTCACCAGATTATCATTTATGTTGCGACTTTTGCATATAAAATCCCTTAGCAGAATGACACATAAATATTTTAATATGTTGTTTGTATTGTTGCGAAAAGTTATTCCGAATTAAAAAGAAAGCGTAGTAAAAAACTATGATAAGGCAAAGGAAATTACTTCCATTATAGGACTTAATTACAATCAGATCAATGCATGCCCTAATTATTGTATCCTCCCCTATAAGAATACCAAATACCTTCAGAAGTGCCTGTTTGTGTTAAAAGTTGCTTTTTTTATTGGTGATGAACTCATTACAATTTCATCCATTACAATAAGTTTAAAAAAAGAAAGAAAATCGATCTTTTTATAAGATCTCCTTACACAATGAAAATAAAAAATTATAACTTTATCAAACAACACACAGCAGATGTTTATCGCCTGTTGTTTGCGAGGGATATTTGCCTGTGCCGGGGACGTTGATATCTGTGGACCGTCACGGATCAGATCCGGTTGACATATTGAAAATCAAAGCTCCTACTTCACGAATGAAGTATTCGCTGAAGTGGTAATCCCGACCAAGCGAGATTACGACTCTTCTCGGGATTTAAGACTAAGCTTAAATTTGGAGGAATATGGAGGAAAGGGGTTTCAGATCTCTCGAACTCTTTTTTTGTTTATGGAGAAACTTCGCCAAGATCTGCTAACCCTCTAAAATTTGTGGCTTCATTCTCAATTTTGACAGCATCTCGCCCTCTTGATCTCTGCCCTGTGAAATGAGCCCCTACATCTGTATTTATAGGCTTCAGTTGGAGGGTTTTCGGATAAGAATGATAGATTCAGCCCTATCTTCAGGTGATAACCATATAACCATGTTTGTGGATGGTATCCAATCAGTTGGGACATTCAGGAACGAATAAATCCTGAGAAAACCCGTCGAAAATCGTCAAAACACGTTTTCGGACAAAATCTGTTGAACCGGGTTCAAACGAACCGAAGCGGTTTGGTTCAGGCACGAACCACCATTTGGTGGCTTGGCCTGGTCCGAGCCACCAATTGGTGGCTCGGCCTTGGCCGAGCAAGTTCGTACCACATCAGGTATTTTGGTTTTAACTCTCTCGTCCTATTTCGGAATGAGGTGATTCAAGATGTGTTGGAAAGCTGACGAATAGACCTACAATATTTATCTTTTTAGTTTCTTCAGAATCAAATTGTATCATGGTCAAAATGTTACTTCTTTGTACGAGCCACCAAATGGTGGCTCGCAGCCTTACGAGGTAGTTCGTACCATCTCAAATATTTTGGCTCTAACTCTCTCGTCCGATTTCGGAATGAGGTGATTCAAGATGCGTTAAAAAGCTGGTGAAGAGACCTACAACTTTCAATAGACGACCCACTCATGGTATAGGCGAGACACACATGGTATTTCACCCCTTTTGGGCAAAACACAACTCTTGGCTGAGTTGTTTTGCCATTTCGCGTGTCACGTTGACTCATTTGCTTCACTGATTCACTTCATACACTTCGTTAACTTGGAGGTCGCCAGTAAGCGTATGGGTCATTTGGTTCACTGATTCGTTTCATGCGCTTGTTGGTGTCAGATGATCCTCTTTGACTCGGATAATCCCCTTCGGTCTTGATAATAGCGTTCATCGCCTTCTTTTTGTCTTGAGCTATGTGCGGACACCTATAGGCATTTTTAGATGCCTACAGATACCCCCTCCAAGTGTTTTAGCCTCATTCCTTTATAAAGGAGTCTGAAATACTTTGAATGTGATAGGTGCCACCTTCAGTCGGTATCAAAGGACTTATAGCTGGCTTCAATTCTTGATTTCTTCAGCCTTCCTTCTATTCAGTGTTTTGTTGAATAGATGAAGTTCTTCCGGTACTACGTTTATCATCTGACCGATGTCGAAATCTTGAACTGAAGTTGATGCATAAGTTTCTGAATCTAGCTCTTGTCATTGAGTTGATGTTAAACTGATCATCTTTGTCGGTAATTCATATCTGAATGTGATTGAACTCCCTAGAATCATTCTTTGTCTTATTTTGGCAAGATTGCTGACGCATTGACCGGCATCGACCTTTACTATAGCGCGTTGATCAGTATTAACACAGTTTATACTCGTACGTTTGCTGGAGTCAGTTTAAGTTCTTAAGGCATTGGAGCGTGGTAGTCCTAAATGTTAGGGCTGTAGGACTAACTGTTAAAGCTGATTTATCTGCATGTATGGCTCTTATTCTGAAGTTGTTGGATGCTTAAGTTACGAGACCAACTAATGGGGCTGGTTCATCAATTGCTCTCACATTTATAGGATTTTTAGCAAACCTTCAACCATCAACTGGTTTGATGAGCCTTTACCGACTATTGTTTAAGTCGGGCTAGCATGTGTTTAAGTCCGTTCCGCATATAACATTGTGCTAAAAGAGTTAACTCTTTTAGTTCTACGATATTGAATATGTAGACTTCGTCTTTCTCACGTGAATAGACTATCCAGCCGCATGTATCAGATGCAAACTCAGGATTTTTTGATAAATTCTCAGCCATCAACGGATTTGACGTGCCTTTACTGATTACCGTTTGAATCGGTCTTATATGCAGATTGTTTAAGTCTGTTCCGCATGTAACGTTGTACTAAAAGAGTTAACTCTTTTAGTGCTACGATATTGGATACGTAGACTTCGTCTTTTTCACGGGAATAAACTACCCGGCAACACGTGTTAGGCGCTGACTTATCCCTTCTTAGGATTCGGGATAAAAATCCCCGCGCGTGTAAGACGCGGATTTTGGCGTAATTAATAACGGTCTGTCACAATATCGAATATATGGGCTTTTATCCTTTTTACAGTCAAGGACTAACCGGCAACGCGTGTTAGGCGCTGACTTATCCCTACTTAGGTTTCGGGATAAAATTCCCCAGATTTGGATTCTGGTGTCTTCTTCAATCAGTGAAAGACTAAACCGATAATGCGTGTTAGGCATTGACTTATCTTTACTTAGGCTTCGGGATAAAGTTCTCCATACGTGTAAGGCATGGATTATGGTGTTATCAATAACAACCTACCACAATATCAAATATGTGGGCTTTTGTTCTTTTTACGGTCAAGGACTAACCGGCAACGCATGTTAGGTGCTGACTTATCCGTACTTAGGCTTCGGGATAAAATTCCCCAGACTCGGATTCTGGTGTCTTCTTTAATCGGTGAAAGATTAAACCGACAACGCGTGTTAGGCGTTGACTTATCCCTATTTAGGATTCGGGATAAAATTCCTCGCACGTGTAAGGCGCGGATTTTGGCGTTATTAATAACGGACTACTAAAATGTTGAATATGTGGGCTTTTATCCTTTTTACGGTCAATGACTACCCGGCAATACGTATTAGGCACTGACTTATCCCTACTTAGGCTTCGGGACAAAATTCTCCAGATTTTGATTCTGGTGTCTTTTTAATCGGTAAAAGACTAAACCGACAACGCGTGTTAGGCGTTGACTTATCCCTACTTAGGATTCAGAATAAAATTCCCCATACGTGTGGATCATGGATTTTGGAGTTAAAAGATTGTCTTCTCTTGGGGCAAAGACGAACCCGATCCTAGAGAGGAAGAATTTTATATTCTATCTCTAGGTTTTCTTTTGGGGTAAAGACAAACCCAATACGGGAGAGGAAGAATTTTATATTCTATCTCCCAAAGCTGAAGAGGAAGAATTTTATGTTCTATCTCCAGTCGTAAAGAAAACTCAAAGTGGGATCTCCACTTTAAGAATCCGAGAAGGTAAAACTAAGAGTGGGATCTTCACCCCAAGAATCAAAAAGAGTCGAATAATCCTAACTGTCGGAAGGTTTGATTATCGAACTAAAGGTAAATTTATTATTTAGCGAGAGTAAATTATGGTTTTGACCCTAACTATAGAAAGATTTGACCAAGTGGGAGTTTGAGGCGACCCTAACTATAGGAAGGTTAGATCGCTCGATTTGAAAGTGGACCTCTCGTTCATGGAAGGAATCGAGAGAAAATTTTGGTTGTGGTCCTAACTGTAGAAATGTTTGACTAAGTGAGAGGTTTGAGATGATCCTAACTGTAGGAATGTTTGATCGCTCGATTTGAAAGTGGACCTATCGTTTATGGAAGGAATCGATAGGAGATTTTAGTTGGCGTCCTAACTGTAGGAAGGTTTGACTAGGTAGATAGTAGAGTGTGAGTACAAATCATAGTGAGAGTATTGACTTGTACTGATTACCCAGTGGGGATTCTTGGTATCAAGTGATAAGAACTTAACATGAAGGGGTTTGATAATTCGTCAAGGATTGACAGATTAAAATTCCAAGTATTATATCCGTACTCTAACCATGAAAGTGTTGAGTACACGGACGTAGCGGGAGTTTGAGTGGATTAAACCAGAAAGAATTTTAGTGAACCCAGCGTCAATTAATTATATCAGTGAGGGATTTTGTGGTAGAAGATTGTAAATCGTCAACACCAGTGGGAGTTTTTTTTGTGAGGGAAGATTGATCTAACGAAGTGATCAAATCTCATCTCAGCAAAAGAGTGCTTGGAAATTGGTGGAATTGATCACGACAATAAGATGTGTTTCACCCTTGAACATTCAGAGTCCGAGTAGGAGTTTCTCATTTATCATTTCTTTGTAGTGACCGGGTTATCCCTAAGAATACACCATATAGTATTCTTCATGAAACTTTCCGTTACATAAATCATCCACCCCCAGCTTCCTTTGTGAAAACGGATCTAATATTGTACTTAGTTGGATGATCGGGTTATCCTTAAGAATACCATGCATGACACTCTCTAGAAACTTTCTGTAAAAGAAAGGAAACAGTTTAGACTCATATACCTATTGGAGTATTGAGAAGCAGTTTATACTCGTATACTCTTCGGAGTGTTGGAAGGAGCAGTTTATACTCTTATACTTATCGGAGTCTTCATTCGGCTTAATTTAGCGTTATAACGCAAGCTTCAACCAAGGTTTGGATGTTATTTTTGAGAGCAAAGCAAGCCTTGGTAGGATGAAGGATCCTCCTGTGGTACGCACAGTACTTTAAATCCATAGTATTATCAGCTTCCTCCTGATTTACAATAGGTGGTAGCTTAATCTTGTTGTTCTCGAGGAGGGATTCGAAAATGGCTGGAATGTCTTCATCCTTGAAGGAGTACACTTTTTGGAATCTCGGATCTAAAGTCTTTTATTGTCTCCGGGATTGCTGTTGTGACGTCTGATTAGCATCAACAGCAGCTACAGGGGCCTTCCCATTACCATGGGAGACGAAGCTTGAATTTGGAGGGTTAGCCGTCGGTTGGCTTCTCTTGGCTTTCTTCCTTCTGAGGAAGCGTTTGGCCTTCTCTTCGTGTACTTTCAACTCTTTTTAGGTGTCGGACGGTGCTACCCCTATAACTTCCAACACGTCCAAAGAGAGGTTGTTATGACAGGTCTGGAGGATGAAGTCCTTTGTAATCGGATCTTGGTAGTTCATCGCCTTATTCCGGAAGTGCTTGACAAAGTCGTCGACCGTCTCTTCGTATTCCTGTTTCTCATCAAAGAGGGTCTCAATTGACACCTCAGCGTCATCATCAAAAAAGTGAGCGAGGAACAGGTTCTCCAGGTCATCCCAGCTATTGATGCTTCTAGGCTTGAGACGGCGGTACCAATCGAAGGTGGGCCCACGAAGGGTGCCAACGAATGACCGAACGATCAATGCTTCATCGCCGGAGATTATGTCCAAGTAGGACTTGAAGTAGATTAGGTGCTAAGTGGGGGAACCCTTCCCGTCAAATAGCATAAAGTTAATCAGGTTGAACTTCGTCGGATATGGGATCGACTCCCACTCTCTTGGGTAAGGACACATAATACCGCTCTTCTTCACCTCTCGAGCAGATATCAGAGCGTTGATTTTGCTCTCTAGATTTTTCATCTCCTCGTCCTCGTCTGTATCGTGCTTTGGACGATTTATAAGAGGAGCAACGTGGCCACCCCAGGCATTGTCATCTTCGGTGGGACCACCCCCAGCATCATTACCTTTAGTGGGGTCACCCCGAACGTTTTGATCAACGGGAGGGTTAGCCGCATCAAGGTGTTTGTCAATGTCTGAATCGTCACCTATCCGGTAAGCATTATTATGACGACTAGATTCACCAATTTGATTAGACAATGCCCGAATCTGTTGGTCATGCTCTTCCCTTATCTGCTGTATAGCCATTTCCATTTCGATTTTGAATGTTTCTTTCTACTTGGCTAGAGCATCCTCAACCATTTTAGCTACTTCCTCGGTGTTAATCATAAACACTTCGTGGGATTATCTTGGACTGGATACCATTTTTTCAGAAGTGACTGCAGAGTTGGCATCTGACGCTTCATCATCCGAGGATAACCCCCTTTGTATTCTCTGATAATCCCTACGTCTAGTAGTCCCTGCATGTAGCCGAGTTAGACGATGCGATACGAGCGGGTCAAAACTAGACCGTTTTGTCAGAAGCGACTGCAGAGCTGGCATCTGACGCTTCATCATCCGAGGATAATCCCCTCTGCATTCTCTGATAATCCCTACGTCTAGTAGTCCTTGCGCATAGCTGAGTTAGACGATGCGATACAAGCGGGTCAGAACTAGAAGGTTGAGCCGACTTTCCTTTATCAGCCATGTTAATTATGACTTCTGGAAGTTCATCATCTTGAATAGCTGATCGTTTCTTACGGAGACGCTTTGGTTTGGACTTAACCTTTCCGTTAGATATTCTCTCGAATACCGAGACCCTTTGTGGAGCGATCTTGGGGTAGCTACACACTGATAATACTATCCTGATAATCTTGGTGCACAGACAGTGAGAGTCTGTTTCTCAGGTACTTCTCTTCCGAGACTTGTTCGTACCCCAGCCCGATAGTACAACTCATCGGCATGATAACCGAAGCAATCTATCGCGTGTTGGCATAACTTTTTAGGTATAACGTCGTCGTTTGACAAAAATGTTTTCTTCTGAGGACTTGTTGCCTTGATGGTATTCTCAAGGGTCATACGTTTGGAGTCACGTTTTCGTGAGCGCGGGACCTTAACGAGATCTTGGATACTAACTCGCAGTCCAAGGCAGTTAGTTACAGGAGTTTTTCTACTATAGAAAGACTCTGACTTGTTACGAGGGCGTGTTTGACCTCCAGTTTGATGAGTTGCTCAGGGTTCAGTCCATAGGCCCAAGCGTTCTTTAATCGGAACTTTGCATCGATCCTCGTGCAAAGGATCCAGGTGATCCGCCATCCTCATCTTGAATCGGGACAAGTCCACACTACCGTGGGGCTCTGCTGGAGGTGTGTGATTCATCGGGATAGAAACAAGGGCTGTCGGAAGCTTAAACGAGATTGCGGAAGGTGAACCAGGTGCGAACCGAACCGGGTACGAACCAAACCGAATCGGGTACGGACCAAACTGAACCGGGTGCGAACCAGTGCGAACCACCACTTGGTGGCTCGGCTTGGGCTAAGCTACCATTTGGTGGCTCGGTTCTGGCCGAGCCCAAATGGTGGTTCGCGCATTCCGGGAGTTTCGGGCGCTGTTTGGCTTTTTGTTGATGCCGTTTCGGACTTTGGTTTCGAGACTTAGTGTGGTTCCAGTGGCTTCTTGATCACCTCTTTTTGTCTCAGCTTTTGCGCTTCTTGCATGAGAATCCGTACGTACGCAATTAAGACGCAGCGCTTCCGAATGCGCTGCTCGAGGGTTGAGCGGGCCCGTTTGACTTGAATCCATTCATCCACTGTTGGTTTAGAGGAGAGGACATTTGTTCGCTGTTTGACTTTTTGTTGATGTCGTTTGACTTGAATCCTTATGAGTTTCAGATCCGCCTCATAGCAGATCCCGTCAACGGGCTCCAAAGCCTTGGTGAATTGGCGCATGAGGCGTTTGTGCTTCTTTGGCGAGCTCTTTTTGATAAAACTGGCGCGCCTACAATAACTATCTCCTTGATTAAAGAGGAGTCCAGATCTGCAGATCCGACCTCGTTGGAGGCCAGAGGGGTATTGTAAGGTGAGATGGCAGCAGCAACGGAGGCCTTGATCTTCTTACACTTGTGAGGGGCGGAGGATCTGGAGGAGGAGGACAATAGATACTTCGATTCGCCGTCTCGTTCCACGCTTTAACCTGTGTTCTACTGTGTTATTTTACACATCTATTCTCAAGTTATCATGAGAATCATCTATCCTCAAGCTCTCATGAGGATCGCTAAGCTTCGAAGAGAAGATACACTCGTATCACAAAACCAGCGGGCCAGCAATGCCAACGGGGAATGCAACGAACCCAACTGGCATCTCGCAACACTGGATGAGGATGGAGGCATAATCGAACCAATCAAGAGGAAGGTCATTAAGATTTCTGCTGGTGATTCTCCTTAAGGCCTCGCGTCGAACACTTGCAGCGCGTTTGTAGTCTCCTAATTTGGATTCTAATGAATAAGATGAGGTTGTATCCATGACCACGGATTCGATGATCTCTTCGTCTTCGACGGGGATAGTTGAAATGTCGCCGTTAGGTTTCTCGCCGGTGCCGGCGGCGTCAAACAGGAAAAATTTACAGCCAAGAAGGAAAAAAAGAGGGAAATAATGCATCTTTTTTTTGGGGAACGACATAATAAATATGTAAACATTACATGTAGAACAAAAAACATGGCCAAAAACCAAATATGATAGAATGAAAGAGAAATTTTAACATCATACAAAAAAGAAAAAAGTTAGAAGGAAAAAAAAAACATAGAGACAGAGGGATAAAAGTACCTGTATCTTGAGGAAATTGAGATCCTCTTGTTTACTCATACCTTCAACTGAGAAGAGGAAGAAGAAGTGAAATGGGTCTCAGAAGAAGTAAGATGAACATAGTGCTTTAGAAGACTAAGATGCTAAAGAAGTGAAGAAGAAGAAAGAAACAAACAAAAGAAAAGCACAAAAGCTAAGAGTCTAAAGAAGTGAAGAAGAAGAAGAAACGAAATGGGTTAATGACAGTTTTGGGTTTTGAACAAATATTTATCACTGTGATGTAATAGGAGCTGAACACAAGTCGATGTTGTATTGGGAGCTTTGTCACCCAAAAAATAATTAGGGGAGAGTAGGAGGCTGCCCACGTTTTTTTATTTTTTTTTTGGTACTTGACACATTTTTCCTTTCTAAAAAAAGAGTGGGAAGCTGTAAAAGTATTTTTCCTTTCTAAAAAAAAGAGCCCGAATCATGATTTTCATTGCCATATAAATCTCACTGCTTATTTTTACCAACCAAATGAAAAATTGAGGTTAACATAGCTAGGTTGACTCAGGCATGATACACTTTTCATTTATTAGGCAAACCCAAGTACTCTCTTATGGATCCACGAAACAATCTTTTATCCTCTTTAAAGATACGAGAACGAAACAATCGATCTGCTGAAAGTTTCAGGAGGATTTTCTGAAATTTAACCCTCATAACATTCAGCTTTTGAAAACACTGGAAAATTAAAAATTGCAATCAATTGTGTCTTTTCTTCTATTATAGTTCAACTACAGAGGCAGAAGAGGTTGGATTAATTCATGAGCTACGAAGGAAGGAAGTAA
>BQKN01060071.1:0-14244 GCA_022839385.1 Asparagus kiusianus
TTTCTAGTTCATCTATTCATGCCTAGATCATCAAATTATCCAACAGTAATTATATTGTATTTGGCATTTTGTACTTGAAATATAAATTCATGACACATTAAGCTATATTGCTTAAACATAAACAAAAACATCCAACTCAAATTTATGAAAAACTTTAGTAGTGACTAGTGATCCAACTAGCATTTAATTTTATGACCAGCCATTCAGGCAATTAAAATGTAGGTATGAATGTTGAATTATGGGATAGATACAATGACTAGTGATCCAATTAATTAACCCCCCAAAATGCTATTCTCAAAGACAATGAGGCCATCGATAACTAATCAGCTTTTACGGAAACCTAATACCTTTATGCGCAGCAGTGTAGGATAGTTTGAAAATAGAATTATCCTTCTACTGTTTACTCAATATAAAATAATACCTTTTATTAAAACCGTTCACACAAATATAAATACCTATGGTTGAAGAAATGCTCTATACTAGCTAGAGGAAGGATTCAAATCCCTTGCTAAGACACTCTTAAAAGTATTATGCAAATGTATATTTTTTGCAGAGAGAGAGAGAGAGAGAGAGAGAGAAGGCACCAACCACCCCCCATTTATTTTAAAGGAGCCAAAAGTTTAACTTAAAAGGGAAGAATTTCCTAAACAGGGACCTTGTTAATCAAGATGAGGAAAGATATCAATTATATAATAGTGAGCGCATCATCAAGTACACCGTCAAGATGGCCGAGTTGGTCTAAGGCGCCAGTTTCAGGTACTGGTCCGAAAGGGCATGGGTTCGAATCCCATTCTTGACAAAAAATTATTATTTTTCTTCTTTCATCTTCATCTACTATTTATTCTTCAGCCAATTTTTTACTTTAAATCCTGATAAATACACAATTTATTCACTAAATTTTACTTCAAATTTCCCGAAATTAGAATGACGGTAAATCTGGGACGCGAATGCTGTCGCCTCTTCAACGGGTATTGGTGAATCAAATACCATGAATTCTCAACAGAAGAATTATCAATAGAGAAGCATCTGAGTTCAATTAATATGGGGGATGAAAAGAAAATTTCAGAAAACTATACTAATCTTCTCATTGAAATCATATAGCCTTTCTAGACTCCAATATTCAAAGTTCATCGGCAAACCCCTCTAGATCTGATTTCACTATCACATACAGTCTCCCTTCTTCTTCTCTTTTTATTGTTCTCTTGTTTCCTTCTCCTTTTTTATCCATCCGTCCTAATTAATCCTAACTTCACTTAAATCTCCAGGACATCAAAAGGCATAGAAGAAGTCAATCTTCCAAAAATTTTAGGGTAGATCCTATGTAATTTTACTCAACACGCAGAGAACTCAGTTTTTTTTTTCAGTCCAACTTTGCAATACAAATTACATTCGGTTTGGCTGTTTCTGTGACTTGACTTGTCATAGTTATTTAGGCGATTTTGATGCTTATATTTAGCATGAACTTAGAAAAACATGAATATAAGGAGGTTTAAGTGACATATCAGTGATTAATAAAACTTGATAAGCAAAACATTCTGTAGGTAACAAAACATTCTGTAGGTTTCTGATCCAAACCTCGGTTATGATGAGAGAAGCTATACGTAACAAAACTAAAGAATGTGAAAACCCTAATTCATTATGAGATCTCTTGGGCTTTATATAGGCCCCTACACAACTTACAAATAAGTCCCTAACTAATACTAATATGTCAACACTCCTCCTCAAGATGGGCAAAAGATATCTACTAAGCCCATCTTGTCACATCCTCTAATCATATCTACTGAGCTAAGTCCTTTAGTCAGACAATCTGCTGCCTGGTCCTTAGTCGAAACATGACTTAGCTCCAGTAGTCCACTATCCAACTTCTCTTTGATGAAGAACCTATCGATCTCGATGTGTTTGGTTCTATCATGCTGCACTGGGTTGTTGGCGATACTGATGGCTGACTTGTTATCACACCATAACTTCATCTTGGCTCCTTGATCCAGCTTCAGCTCCACCAGCATACTCTTCAACCATAGCAACTCAGTAACTCCTAAGGCCATAGCTCTATACTCTGCCTCAGCTGTCGATCTCGCCACCACTGACTGCTTCTTGCTCTTCCACGAGACTAAATTGCCTCCTATAAAGATGCAGTATCCTGAGGTGGACCTCCTGTCATCAGCACAGCTAGCCCAATCAGAGTCACAATAGCCCTCAATGCTCATGTGTTCATTATTCCTGAAAATTAGCCCTTTTCTGGTGGCATTTTTCAAATACCTTAGAATCTGGTACACTACGTCCATATCACCCTTCCTTGGATCATGCATGTAGCGACTCACCACGCTCACTGCAAAAGAGATATCGGGACGTGTGTGACACAGATAGATCAACCTGCCCACCAGCCTTTGGTATCTGTCACGATCAACTGGTTCTCCAGCTTCAGCACCCAGCTTAAACTTCTGGTCGATCGGTGTAGTTGCAGGTTTGCATCCTAACATTCCTGTTTCTTTGAGAAGATCCAGTGCATACTTTCTCTGGGATAGGACGATCCCCTCCGCTCCTCGAGCTATCTCTATTCCAAGAAAGTATCGAAGCAAGCCAAGATCTTTCACCTAGAGTTCCTTACGCAGTCTCACTTTGAGTTGGGCAATCTCCTTCTCATCATCCCCTGTAATAATCATATCATCCACATATACTGCAAGCAAGGTGATGTGACCTCCACTTCTTCGAAAGAACACGGTATGGTCGGCGCTGATCTGCTGGTACCCCATACCAATCATAGCCCTCCTGAATCTATCAAACCAAGCACGAGGAGACTGCTTTAGCCCATAGAGAGACTTCTTCAATCTGCAGACCTTTCCCACTGTCTGATCTGTACCGAATCCTGATGGTATCTCCATGTATACCTCCTCCACTAGATCTCCATTAAGAAATGCGTTTTTTACATCTAGTTGGTGTAGCTTCCATCCACCATTTACTGCCAGAGAGATTAAGGTCCGAACAGTGCTCATCTTTGCCACCGGTGCAAAAGTCTCATCGTAGTCGATGCCATATGTCTGACTATATCCTTTTGCCACCAGACGAGCTTTGTAGCGCTCAACCTGTCCATCTGGATTCTGCTTCACAGTGAAGACCCACTTGCATCCAACTGCTCTCTTCCCTTTTGGTAGTTTTACTAACTCCCAAGTGCGGTTCTTCTCAAGGGCCCTTAGCTCTTCGTGCATAGCAGCTTTCCATTTCTGGTCCTTCTTTGCAACCTACCAATTGTTAGGTATAGTGACAGAGTCCAGTGATGCAATGAATACTCCATGTGTAGGGTGGATGTTAGAATATGATACAAACTGAGCAAGATCCCAACCATATCTATCGGGAGGATTTCCCGCATTATTGCGAGTAGTCCTCCGTACAGTTATTGGTGTGGGATGCGTAGGAAGAGGAATGGAATCACCTTGAGAGGAATCTGGTGGTGGTGTAGGTGTCTCAGGAGTCGGGGCAGGCGTTGGCAAGGGACTTGGCACTAGTGGCACTGTAGGTACTGCTCCCGCAATTTGTTTCCCCTTCTTACTATAGGTAAGTAGTTCTCCCTGAGCCGTTGGTCTAACACTTCTTGTCTCATTCTCCTCTTCTTCTTCATTCTCTTGCTCCTCCTCAACCAAGTCTTCTTCCCAAGGAATCGTTACAGAAATTGATTTTTCTGATCTCTCACTATTCTCAGACATTGATTTCTCCATATTTACCGATCTCTCACCATTCTCCTCCTCTCGCCTCATACTTCCAGTATTAGGTGAGTTACCAACGGATGAAGTTACCTTCTGGGTGTAATATGGTTCGAGTTCTCGGAAGTGCACGTCCATGCTCACAAACAATCTTTTCTCCACCGGGCTCCAGCAAACATATCCCTTTTGAGTAGTAGAATATCCCACAAAGATGCACTTCACAGCTTTAGGGGCAAGCTTTCCGACAGATGGCCTGTTGTCCTTCACAAAGCACACACAGCCAAACACTTTGAGTGGAAGGATCCCACCATTATCTCCCTTCAATATCTCACACGGAGACTTCCAATCTAACACTCTCGAGCGCATTCTGTTGATCAATGCTGCTGCGGTCAATACTGCTTGCCCCCATAATGTTTCTGGGACATTCATAGAGATCATCATGCTTCTAGCAACCTCTAAAAGATGTCTGTTCTTCCTTTCCGCTACCCTATTCTGAGCTGGTGTGTATGGACAGGTTGTCTGGTGATGTATTCCTTGAGCTGACAAATATTCTTCAAAGGCTCTGTTGGTATACCCTGTCCCATTATCTGACCTCAATACTTTCACCACTGCTCCGTATTGAGTCTGAACAGTCCTATGAAAATTTTGGAAGCACCCAAACACATCACTCTTATTCTTCATCAGGTATAACCAAGTAACACGAGAGAAGCAATCAATAAATATAACAAAATACTTGTATCCATTCATAGAACTTGTGGAACAAGGCCCCCAAACATCTGAATGTACCAAGTCAAATGCATGAGAACTTCTATGACCAGAACTAACATAAGAGCTTCTAGTAAGCTTTCTAAACTCACATGCATCACATACAAGTTTCTGTTTATTTGCTTTCTTAAATAAAGAAGGATACAATTTACCTAAAACACTAAAGGATGAGTGTCCCAAACGCTGGTGATGAAGCATTAACTCATTTTCAGCACTCATTTTATATCCTACTCCTGCTTCCTCTATGACTGACACCAATGCTGAATCCAGCCCTTCACGATCCAGATACCACAATCCACTACGCCATGTGCCAGTCCCAAGTCTCCGTCCTGTCCCCTTCTCCTAAAAAATCACCTTGGGAATATCAAAAGAAACAATGCATTTTAGTTGGAGGATGATAGAACTAATGGACAAAAGATTGACTGGAAATGAAGGAGCATGCAAAACATTGGACAAAGTTACAGCACTAGTACAATCGACTGTACCCTTACCAACCACCGGCTGAAATGTACCATCAGCTGTTTGAATACTATCAGGTGATGCTAAGTGAGTATATGATGAGAACTCACTAGCATTACCTGTCACATGCCGAGACGCACAGGAGTCGACTATCCATTCTGATGATCTGTTGGGAGTCATAGAAGCAAGAGCATGTATGTCATCAGTACCTTTGGTCGGATGAGCATAGGTAACAGTATTGCCTTTGGCAAAGAACGAAGTAGATGCCTCCTCAGTCCCACTCCTCAAGTCTCCATCCCCTGCTACTTGCTGCTTCTTCCTGAGTATCGCTAGGAGAGCACGATCCTCCTCAGTAAAGACCACCTCAGCTTCTTCTTCTTCTGCTACCGTCAGATTCGTCAGATTCCCTGCTCCTCTTCCACCTCGTCGACCCCCACGGTCACGACCACGACCTCCAAACTGTCCACGTCCACCCGAATCTCCTTCCTTGGGTGGTTTGGTGCAAGCATGCCTTAGATGACCCACCGCACCGCAGTTGTAGCACTGTCGAGTCTCTCCCCTAGATCCAGTATTGCTAGAGGCTGCCAGTGCTGACTTCACCACCGGAAGTCCACCTGTCCCCGCCTGCAGTCGAATGCGAGTCTCCTCCTGGATCATAGCAGAGACAGCCTTCTCAAGCGTGGGAATTTTCGGCTGAGCTAGCAGTAATGCAATTCACTGAGCGAACTCTAATGTCAATCCTTTGAGAAACACCATAGTCCTCTCCTGTAGAAAGGCCTCCCGCTCTTTACATCCCGGGTCCTTGCAGCTAGCCCGGGGGGAAAAATGATCATAGTCCAGCCACATGCGCTCCAGCTCTGTAGCATATTCCTGCACAGTCCTCTCTCCCTGGACTGTGACGTCGATCTCTCCTTTAATCTGGAATACCCTTAGGTTATTCCCTACCCCATCATATGTTCTCCTCAACTTCTCCCAGACGTCCTTCACATTCTCAATGCCATCCACCGTGGCGGCGATCGTCGGGACCAACGAGTTGAGAAGCCAGATGTACACCAACATATGAGTGGACTTCCACTCATCTCGTCCTCCCGAGTCCTCATCCGGTTCTGTCTTCTCTCCGGTCAAGTAACCCTCCAGGTTCCTCCCTGCAAGGGTGTATCTCACCCGTCATGACCAACTCAGGTAGGTACTCGGTCCATCAAGCTTCAGATCGATGGTCGGAAGCTCCAACTTCTTCGATGGTCTTGTCGCGCTTTCATCAGCCGACAACTTCATCAACTTCATCAAAGTTGACACCTCCGCAGGGTTCAACTTCTTGATGATCTCCTCCATCGAACAGGCTTCAGACCCACCACCCGTTCACCTTCGCTTCCGACCCTTGTTGTGTGCAGTGAAAATTTCGGCAGCACCTCTGCTGCACAACAAGAGTAGGATCACAAACAAATTCTCGTTTCTCAGAGGAAATAAGAACCAAAAACAGTTATATATCTCATCGAAGTGAGATATATACTCTTCCTGTCATTAGTTCGAGGACTGAGTCGAGGGAACCCATGCCAAACTCTAGGTCCGACATGGCGCAGCAGGGGGGGCTTGAGGTAGCAGCGGCTAGAGGAGGGGGGGGGGAAAGGGGGAAGGGTCGGGTCTAGGTCGGGTCTGGGGTCGGCTCAGGGTGGGGTTCGGGTTGGTCAGGGGCTGTTTTGGATGAAGGGCTGTTGCCTAGGTTAGGGGTTCGGAAGTCAGGGGCTGGGCAGGGGTTTTGGGGTTCGGAAGTCAGGGGTTAGGGTGTAAGGGTTTTGGGGTTCGGAAGTCAGGAGATCAGGGGCTGTTTTGATGTCACGGGGAAGGGGGTCGTGGGTTCTGGTTGAGCGGACAGAGGAAGGGGTCGGGGCTGTTTTGGGCGATGGGTTCTGGATGATCGGACAGGGGGGAGGTGGGAGTCAGGATGGTGCTTTCCGATCGGTGGAGAGGGGCGGCCGGACGTGGGAGAAGGAGAAGGGGGGGGGGGGGGCCGCCCGCGCGCGCGGGGGGCGGCGGCGGCTAGGGTTTTGGTGGCTCTGATACCATAAAGAATGTGAAAACCCTAATTCATTATGAGATCTCTTGGGCTTTATATAGGCCCCTACACAACTTACAAATAAGTCCCTAACTAATACTAATATGTCAACAAAAACGTTCTGTAGGTTGAGAGATAATTTTCTTCACAACATTGATCAGTTGCATGACAGAGCTAGATAAATTGCAGAAGCAAAATTTCTAGTTGTATATAAAGCATCGACCATGTCCTGACATTTTATGCCATAAGATGTTTTAGGTTACTCAAGCAAAAAAGACATTTGAAATGTTTAAAGAGGGCATGACACTTTGGAGATGCCTCTGCCGTGGCAGAGCTTTACATGGTAGCTGCAGCTCGCAATTCTTTGTGTTATGTTTGGCTGCTAAAACCTCGACATTCTGGTAATTTAAAACACTAGTACGTGTAGCTGGTCACTCGGAATTCAACAGAAGGTCGAAGTCATTGACTTGTTAGTTTGTTGGGTATCGTCGAAGACAAAACTCATAATGCGGGGGTGTTCACATATCTATCATTTCTAAAATCACTTGAAAGCGCGCAGTTATATATTTGAGACATCAATATCAGTACAAAGGCATGCCAGCGATATTCGGACATCCCGTACTTTAATTTCCTCAAATCTCCTGTCTGTGTTTCAGCCAGAGCCCTTGCATTTGCATGTAAATTTCAATTTTTTGGTTTGAAAATATTTAAGTTGGTTGATTATGGTCTCAGTTAGTTAACACCTACTTCAACAATCAGGCTTTCTTATGTTAGGGTGAAACCTGGGCCGGACTGCATAATCCAACACTCATAGGCGGGTATGACACGGAGATGAAACTAAAAAACCAAGCAAAAAAGGTTGGAGGAGTTCAACAAAAGATCACTAGGTCATAGGGTGCAGCGAGGTAGGTGTTGAGATTAAATGCCCTTGTGAAGTTAAAAGTAGTTTGAGAATCAAATTAAACTGAAGGTAAAAAAACTTACCAGATATTATCAATGTTTCACAAACTTTAGTGATGTTTCTGGACTTGAAGCTAATCCTAGTAAATGTGTCATCTTCTATGAAGGTGTAGAAGAAACTGTTAAAGACACCATTCATAGTTACTTGGGATTCACTGAGGGGAAAATGCCTACCAAATACTTAGGAGTTCCTCTAGTGTGCAAGAGATTAACAATCCAGGACTGCAATGTTGGAAATTATGGTTAAATTTGGAATAAAACAGAGAAAATATGATGTGTTGTAATTTTAAATTTTCCAGTCCACTGCTGTGCGTTTAAGAAACGTTGTGCTTAAAGCAATATTTGGCATACTCCGGTGTAAGGATCCCAAGGCCAAACTGCTTCCAGGAACAGCAGCACAGTACTTTGGTGTGCACCAACCCAGTACTATCTAGATCTCCTTGATTTATAAGACCTTTCGGTCAATGCAAAGATCTCCTCGATCTCAGAACCTTTCGGTTCAAAACTTTTCGGTTTAAGGGCAAGTTCCTACGGACACAGTTTCTGCAGCAGCAGCACAACAGCAACAACAACGTCGATCCAACGTTCGTTTTCCAAGCTCGCGTGTATATATTCATGAGCTACCCAAGGGCGCTATTTATAGGCCTCTAAGGCCAGCTCAAGAGTCACTCGCAATTAATGTGATTGTTACAATTCTTAATGGCAATTAAGATTGTAACATAAATACATTAAATTGTTCTAAATGCTATTGTAAATGTTGCATGTAGTAACTCCTGAATACGAGATAATCAATGGACGCGTTGCTACGTAACGCGAGGGTCACAACTCAGCAAACCAGACGAACCTTGTTTGACAAATGAACCTTGTCAAACAGGCGAACCTCGTATGATAGATGAATCTCGTCGAACGAGCGAACATCATCAAACAGGTAAACCTCGTATGACAAATGAACCTTGTCGAACGAGCGAACATCGTTAAACAGGCAAACCTCGTATGACAGATGAACCTCGTCGAACGAGCGAACCTCGTCAAACAGGCAAACCTCATATGACAGACGAACCTTGTCGAACGAGCGAACATCGTCAAATAGGTGAACCTCGTCTGACTTTGAGAACGCTAGGGTCACACCCTCATACGAATGCATAGCTCGTTTGCATGCTGCAAAGCAACCTTCGTGCCACCAAACAGCGCCACCTCGCCCCGATGCCTCCGTGCGAAGTGCAAAGTGCACCTAACAAAGTGTCACTTAGCGCCTCAGCCCGATTAGCCCCGATCTCTGGCTCACGGCCCACGGTCCACGGCCCACGGCCCACAATCCAGTAGAACTTATGCAGGATTAATTCAAATAAAACACTTCCTGGCTTGCCGTTAGCAAGCCTCGAACAAGGGATTTTTTGAAACACCAAAACATTAACTTTTCACTAGGTTACTAAGCATTTATAAAAAGTACTTATAGTTAATATATATATAGTTTGAAAACTCATTTTAAAAAACGGTTTTGACCAAAAAAATCCAACAACAATTCTCTCTTTAATAAAATCTCAAATCAATTTCAAAGCTACTTGAAGCTCAGGAACATGTCATATCTAGGCATATTGCAGATATTTAAGAGTGTTATACTTGGCATTCAAATTTATTGGATATCCAGTTATGTTCTACTTGTCAAAATGCCCCAGAAAGTATATGAGCTTTGTAGGAACTTCCTTTGGGGCAAAAATGATCAAGCTTTAAAAACACCTCTGGTATCTTGGGACAGAGTATGCACAGGGAAAATGTATGGAGGCCTAGGGATTTTCTCTTCAATTATATGGAACAATGCAACAGCTTTGAAGGCACTTTGGGATATACATACCAATAAGGAACTTCTTTGGATTAAATGGATTCATGGCACATATCTAAAACGCATGAATATATGTCAAGTGGAAATGAAGGTAGGAGATTCTTGGATGTGGAAGCAACTCTTAAAAATCAGAAATAAAGCTATGACTTATTGTGGTGGAGTTGAAAATTTAATAAACTTAATCAGGTCCTGTTGCAATAACTCCAAATTAAAGCTATCGGATCTATATCATGCTGTATCCCCTGCTACAAACAAGGTGCTATGGAGTATCACAATCTAGGGGGGGGGGTCTTAACTACCCTAAACATTCTTTCATCTCGTGGTTACCTGACCAAGATAGACTCCTAACTCAAGATAAATTGATTAGGAGAGGGATTATACAATCCAATCAATGCATTCTATGTTCATGTGCAGAAGCTGAAAGTCGAAATCATATGTTTTTTGACTGCAATTTCTCTAAAGATGTTTGGAACATAATTATGGATTGGCTACAGTTCAAATGGAGAAGTTGTGATTGGAACCAGTTATTGAACTTGTATAATTCCAACTTGCGGGGGAAAGGCTTCAAGCTTAGAGTAAAAAGAATGGATCTCTCCTCCTCTATCTACAGCATATGGCTAAAGCATAACAGGAGGATATTCACGCAGAAATTCAGAGGTGTTGAGCAACTTATCAAAATTATTAAAGTGGATTTGATGACAGTGATTCTTAATAACAAACTTCCTGTGGAGTACAAAGAATGGATACTCTCTATAGGCTATGCAGGTTTGGGGTTTTGCTGCTGTTGGTGGATGGAATTGCTTACACATAATGCATTTTTTGTTTTCTTTTTATAGATAACTCAATCTATGAGTTTTTGATGTGCATAAACTTCCATACGGTTGAATGAATAAAGTTTTTTCATTGACCAAAAAAAACTTTAATTTTTGCTCATCACTCTTTTCTAGTTTTTCGACATAAGACTATACTCATTTATGGATCCACAGGCTCTTCCGCCATTTGTGACTATAGTTCAATTATCTACCTATGATTCTTCCACTAGCTTCCCCTCAATCAGATCAGGGTTAAAATGTGTTGACATATTAGTATAGTTAAGGGGCTTATATGTAAGATGTGTTTTGTAGGGCTTATATAAGCCCATGTTATCTTATCAATGAAATTAGGGTTTCTATTCCAATATGGTATCAGAGCCACCAAAACCCTAGCCGCCACCAAAACCCTAACCGTCGCCGGCCTCCCTCCCCCCCTCAACCGGCCACTTCCCCCCACCGGAGCACCCCCCTCAACCAGCCCCTCAACCCACGGCAGCAGCCTCCCCCCCATCGGCAGCCCCCCCCCCCACCCACGGCAGCTCCCCTACCCACGGCAGCCCACCGCCCCCCTGTTCGACAGCAGCCCCCCCTTGTTCGACAACAGCCCCCCCCCCTTTTGTTTGACAGCAGCCCCCCCTTTTTTTTCTACCAGAGCCCCCCCCCCCCTTTTTGTTCGACAGCAGCCCCCCCCTCTTGTTCAATCCGACCTCAGCCCCCCCCACCCTTTGACCGCCCCAACCCCGATCAGCCCCCCCCTTTCGCTGCTACCGAACCCCCCCACCCTTTGACCGCCTCTTGCTGCGCTATGCCGGACCTAGAGTTTTGGCATGGGTTCCCTCAACTCAGTCCTCGAACTGATGACAAGAAGAGTATATATCTCACATCGATGAGATATATAACTGTTTTTGATTTTTGTTTCCTCTGAGAAACGAGAATTTGTTTGAGATCCTACTCTTGTTGTGCAGCAGAGGTGCTGCCGAAATTGTTACTGCACACAACAAGGGTCGGAAGAGAAGGTGAACAGGTGGTGGGTCTGAAGCCTGTTCGATGGAGGAGATCATCAAGAAGTTGAACCCCGCGGAGGTGTCAACTTTGATGAAGCTAATGAAGTTGTCGGCTGGTGAGAGTGCGACAAAACCATCGAAGAAGTTGGAGCTTCCGACCATCGATCTGAAGCTTGATGGACCGAGTACTTACCTGAGCTGGTCGTGACGGGTGAGATACACCCTTGCAGGGAGGAACCTGGAGGGTTACTTGACAGGAGAGGTGACAGAACCGGAGAAGGACTCGGAGGGAAGAGATGAGTGGAAGTCCACTCATATGTTGGTGTACATCTGGCTTCTCAACTCGTTGGTCCCGACGATCGCCGCCACGGTGGATGGCATTGAAAAGGTGAAGGACGTCTGCGAGAAGTTGAGGAGGACATATGATGGAGTGGGGAATAAGCTGAGGGTATTCCAGATTAAAGGAGAGATCGACGCCACAGTCCAGGGAGAGAGGACTGTACATGAATATGCTATAGAGTTGGAGCGCCTGTGGCTGGATTATGATCATTTTCCCCCCCGGGCTAGCTGCAAGGACCTGGGATGTAAAGAGCGGGAGGACTTTCTACAGGAGAGGACTATGGTGTTTCTCAAGGGATTGACATCAGAGTTCGCTCAGCGAATCACATTGCTGCTAGCTCAACCGAAGATTCCCACGCTTGAGGATGTTGTCTCTGCTATGATCCAGGAGGAGACTCGCATTCGGCTGCAGGTGGGGACATGTAGACTTCATATGGTAAAGTCAGCAATGACAGCCTCTAGCAACACTGGATCTAGGGGAGAGACTCGACAGTGCTACAACTACGGTACGGTGGGTCATCTAAGGCATGCTTGCACCAAGCCACCCAAGGAAGGAGATTTGGGTGGACATGGACAGTTCGGAGGTCGTGGTCGTGGCCGTGGGGGTCGACGAGGTGGAAGAGGAGTAGGGAATCGGGCAAATCTGATGGTAGCAGAGGAAGAGGAAGCAACTGAGATGGTCTTTACTGAGGAGGACCATATGCTCCTGGAGATTCTTCGGAAGAAGCAGAGAGTAGCAGGAGATGGAGACAGAAGAAGTGGAACTGAGGAGACATCCAAAGGCAACTCTGCTACTTATGCTCATCCGACCAAAGGTACGGATGACATACATGCTCTTGCTTCTATGTCTCCCAATAGACCATCAGAATGGATTGTCGACTCCGGTGCATCTCGACATGTGACGGGCAACGCTAGTGAGTTCTCGTCATACACTCACCTAGCATCAGCAGATAGCATCCAAACAGCTGATGGTACATTTCAGCCTGTGGTTGGTAAGGGTACCGTTAATTGTACAGGTTCTGTAACTCTATCCAATGTTTTGCATGATCCTTCCTTTCCAGTAAATCTTTTGTCCATTAGTGCTATTATCCTCCAACTAAAATGTATCGTTTCTTTTGACATTCCTAAGGTTATCTTCCAGGAGAAAGGGACGGGACGGAGACTTGGGACTGGCACATGGAGTAATGGACTATGGTACTTGGATCGTGAGGGGTTGGACTCAGCTTTGGTGTCAATAGTAGAGAGAGCAGGAGTAGGATCTGAGATGAGTGCCGAGAGTGTGTTGATGCTTCATCACCAGCGCTTGGAACACTCATCCTTTGGTATTTTAAGTAGGTTGTATCCATCTTTATTTGAGAAAGCAAATAAAGAGAAACTTGTGTGCGATACATGTAAGTTGGGAAAGCTTACTAGAAGCTCTTATGTTAGTTCTGATCATAGGAGTTCTCATGTATTTGATCAGATACATTCAGATGTTTGGGGACCTTGTTCCACAAGTTCTATGAACGGATACAAGTATTTTGTTACCTTCATTGATTGCTTCTCTCGCGTTACTTGGTTATACCTGATGAAAAATAAGAGTGTAGTGTTTGGTTGCTTCCAAAACTTTCATAGGTATGTTCAGACTCAATATGGAGCAGTGGTGAAGGTATTGAGATCTGATAATGGGACAGATGTAGGCTGTCTAAAAATCACAATAGATAGCTGATCCCCATCAAACACCGATGATGAAAGTTACAATCTGACGACTTTCAGAAGGCTATAATTTGAAGACTTTCACGTAGGTCGCTGAAGATTACAATCTGACGACCTTCACGACAACTGATGAAAGCTCTAATCAACAGCCTTCACAATCAACATCGGGAGTTACAATCTGACGACTCTCATATTCTCGAGGAGCCAAGATGAAGATTACAAAATGACGATCTTTGCAACGCTTCGACAGAAAGAGACTACAAATCGACGGTCTCTTCAAATCAAGACGTGGAAGTCCTCCCCGCGCACCAGCATCAAGACGCACCGCATTCATAGTCAGGAACGCAGCCTAAACGCAGCTCAAACGCAGCTCAAGCTCGGCCACGAACGCAGCTCAAACGCAGCCCAAACTCGGCCACGAACGCAGCTCAAACGCAGCCCAAGCTCGGCCACGAACGCAGCTCAAGCTCGGCCACGAACGCAGCTGCCATCCGCTACCAAACGCAGCTGCCATCCGCTGCCAAACGCAGCTTCCATCCGCTGCCAAACGCAGCTTCCAAGCTGCCAAACGCAGCTTCCAATAAGACGCTGCGTCTGAGCCTCCAGACGTTGCGTTTAA